>WFAB01002235.1:27500-32500 GCA_018977245.1 Lethenteron camtschaticum
ATCATCATCATCACCATCATCANCCACCATCATCATCACATCATNATATCCATCATCACCATCATCATCATCACACATCATCATCACGTCATCATCATAGCACCATCACACCATCATCACATCACCATCATCATCACTTCACATCATCATCATCACCATCATCACCATCATCACCATCATCACCATCACCACCCATCATCATCACCATCATCACCCATCATCACCACCACCATCATCATCACATCATCACCATCATCACCACCATCATCACCATCATCATCACCATCATCATNACTCACATCATCATCANCANACCAACATCATCACCACCATCATCACCATCATCACCATCATCACGTCATCATGCACCATCATCATCACATCATCACNATCATCATCACCATATCATCACCATCATCACCATCATCATCATCATCACCATCATCATCACCATCATCACCATGATCCACCACCCCGCCCAGTGCACGCAGCGAGGGGTGAGCGTCTCGCCGCTGTGGTTGTTGTGGTGGTTGTGGTGGTGGTGGTTGTTGTTGTGGTGGTGGTGGTGGTTGTTGTGGTGGTTGTGGTGGTGGCCCCAACAATTGTGGTTGTTGTGGTTGTGGTTGTTGTGCAGAGACAGACGCAGCGGGGGTGAGTAGCAGCAGGAGCCTCCATCCTCCCCCTCCCTCCCTCCCTCCTGGGTGTGTTCTGAAGCAAAATAGCACCACTCACTCGCTCGCTATGTGGTGGTGGTTGTGGTGGTGCTGGGTGGGTGGCTGTGGTGTTTGGTGGTGGTGGTTGGGTGGTTGTGGTGGTGGTGTGGTGGTGGTGATGGTAATTGGTGGTGGTGATGGTTGGTTGTGGTGGTGGTTGGTTGTGGTGGTGGTTGTGGTGGTTGTGGTGGTGAATGATGATGGTTGGTGGTGGTGTTATTTGTGGTGGTGGTGGTGGTGGTGGTGGTGTTATTTGTGGTGGTGGTGGTGGTGGTGGTGTTATTTGTGGTGGTGGTGGTGGTGGTGTTATTTGTGGTGGTGGTGGTGGTGTTATTTGTGGTGGTGGTGGTGGTGTTATTTGTGGTGGTGGTGGGTGGGTGGCTATGGTGTTTGGTGGTGTGGATGGGTGGTTGTGGTGGTGGTGGTGATGGTTGTGGTGATGGTTGCTTGTGGTGCTGGTAGTGGTGGTGGTTGTGGTGATGCTGGTAGTGGTGGTGGTTGTGGTGATGCTGGTAGTGGTGGTGGTTGTGGTGATGGTGGTAGTGGTGGTGGTAGTGGTGGTGGTTGTGGTGATGGTGGTAGTGGTAGTGGTGGTGGTTGTGGTGATGGTGGTAGTGGTGGTGGTTGTGGTGGTGGTAGTGGTGGTGGTAGTGGTGGTGGTTGTGGTGATGGTGGTAGTGGTAGTGGTGGTGGTGGTAGTGGTGATGGTTGCTTGTGGTGGTGATGGTGGTAGTGGTGATGGTTGCTTGTGGTGTGGTAGTGGTGGTGGTTGTGGTGATGGTGGTAGTGGTGGTGGTTGTGGTGATGGTGGTAGTGGTGATGGTTGCTTGTGGTGGTGATGGTGGTAGTGGTGATGGTTGCTTGTGGTGCTGGTAGTGGTGGTGGTTGTGGTGATGGTGGTAGTGGTGGTGGTTGTGGTGATGGTGGCAGTGGTGATGGTTGTTGTGGTGGTGATGGTGGTAGTGTGATGGTTGTTGGGTGCTGGTAGTGGTGGTGGTTGTGGTGATGGTGGTAGTGGTGGTGGTTGTGGTGATGGTGGTAGTGGTGATGGTTGCTTGTGGTGGTGATGGTGGTAGTGGTGATGGTTGCTTGGTGGTGCTGGTAGTGGTGGTGGTTGTGGTGATGGTGGTAGTGGTGGTGGTTGTGGTGATGGTGGTAGTGGTGATGGTTGCTTGTGGTGGTGATGGTGGTAGTGGTGATGGTTGCTTNTGGTGCTGGTAGTGGTGGTGGTTGTGGTGATGGTGGTAGTGGTGGTGGTTGTGGTGATGGTGGTAGTGGTGGTGGTTGTGGTGATGGTGGTAGTGGTGATGGTTGCTTGTGGTGGTGATGGTGGTAGTGGTGATGGTGCTTGTGGTGCTGGTAGTGGTGGTGGTTGTGGTGATGGTGGTGTGGTGGTGGTTGTGGTGATGGTGGTAGTGGTGATGGTTGCTTGTGGTGGTGATGGTGGTAGTGGTGATGGTTGCTTGGGTGGTGCTGGTAGTGGTGGTGGTTGTGGTGATGGTGGTAGTGGTGGTGGTTGTGGTGATGGTGGTAGTGGTGGTGGTTGTGGTGATGGTGGTAGTGGTGATGGTTGCTTGTGGTGGTGATGGTGGTAGTGGTGATGGTGCTTGTGGTGGTGGTTGTGGTGATGGTGGTAGTGGTGGTGGTTGTGGTGATGGTGGTAGTGGTGATGGTTGCTTGTGGTGGTGATGGTGGTAGTGGTGATGGTGGTAGTGGTGGTGGTAGTGGTGGTGGTTGTGGTGATGGTGGTAGTGGTAGTGGTGGTGGTTGTGGTGATGGTGGTAGTGGTGATGGTTGCTTGTGGTGGTGATGGTGGTAGTTGTCGTGGTGGCGGCGAGCAAATCCACGGAGCAAGTCAACTCCACGATCCAGGATCGTCTCTGTGACTTTAGGGGCTCGTCGCCACCGCAGCGGACACATCGGAGAGCGGGGGGGGGCTCTGGTGATGCCACCTCCATCTGATATTTAACTACCCCACAAAATCTCGATGTGAAGCTTCTTTCGTGACTGCAGCAGGGATTCATCTTGTTGGTTCTTTCGGTAAAGTCATCACGTATGAGGGAAGTAATAAAATAATAAAAAAATAAAACATAATAAAATAATAAACATAATAAAATAATAAAATAAAAATAATANAACATAACAAATAATAAAATAAAACATAATAAAATNATAAANATTAAACATAAATAATAAAAATAAAACATAATAAACATAACAAAATAATACAAATAAAACATAATAAAATAATAAAGATAAAACATAAAAAACATAATAAAATAATAAAAATAAAATAATAAATAATAAAACAATAAATAATAAAATAAACATAATAAAACATGATAAAATAATAAAAATAAAATATGATAAAATAATAAAAATAAACATAATAAAATTATAAAAATAAAACATAATAAAAATAAAACAATAAAATTTCGATTTAAAACTGCAATTCATCTTCTTGGTTCTTTCGGTAAAGTCACGTATGAGGGAAGTAATAAATAATAAAAATAAAACATAATAAAATAATAAAATTACATAATAAAATAATNAAAATAAAATAATAAAACATAACAAAATAATAAAATAAAACATAATAAAATAATANAATAAAACATAATAAAATAATAAAATAATAAAATAAAACATAATAAAATATAAAGATAAAACAATAAAATAATAAAATAAACATAATAAAATGATAAAATAATAAAAATAAAATATGATAAAATAATAAAATTACATAATAAATTATTAAACATAATAAAATTATAAAACAATAAAATTTCGATTTAAAGCTTTCGTGACTGCAGGGATTCATCTTCTTGGTTCTTTCGGTAAAGTCACGTAGAAGGGAAGTAATAAAATAATAAAAATAAAACATAATACAATAATTCTCACGACGTTTCGGCCACAACACAAGAAACCATACAGATGACACCTAATCTTTTAAAAAATTATTTTGTTTATTTTATTATTATTTATTACTTCCCTTCTACGTGCTTTACCGAAAGAACCAAGAATATGAAATTGCGGAATTTCTTTTTCTTACGAAGCCGGCCGATTGCGGGGGACAGGCGTCTATGACGTCTCCTGGCCAAACCCCATTTGGCGGACCGGAGATTGAATTCACCTCCTCCAAAACAACGAAAAGCCACTACGGTGGCCACTGGAATGTTCGAACGCTCACTGCGGGAGGCTGCCACTCCTCTGTCGGGAGCTGGACCGGTACCGCCTATCTCTGTGGCATTCAGGAGGTCGGTACGTGCTCTGCCACCATGAGGGGTGGACAGCCTTACTCGGGGCAGAGCTGCCAAACAAAGAGGGCTCTCCTGAACAAAGAATGAAGGCGTNGGAGCGTGCGGTGGGTGTGGGAAGCTGTAAGCCCCAGGATACTTTGGGCTCGCCTTCCCATCACGGAGGCAGTGGTGGGTGGTTACTTATGCCCCACCGAACGAACACCGTGGAGGGATGCAGCAAAGCCGATGAGTCAAGCCTTCTTACTCCCACAGGTCGGAGTGGCCACTCGGGACAGTCATCTTGTTGGGTGACTTCAATGCGCGACGGTAGATGCTGGCACCTGGTTGGAGTGATTGGGGTGGAGGGGGGCCTAGACTTCTGTGCAGCCCATTTGTAATTCCAACAACNAGCGGACCCGGGTCCAGGCTAAAGCACAGCAAGTTGGCACAATTGGGGACAGGTGTGCATCAGCGTCATCCGNTCATCTCAGTATCGACCCGTGGCACCTGCTCNCTGNCCTCATCTGCANCGGGCGTGATTCACGTGGCCTCAAGGTGCACATGGCCTGGCACAAGCGTCGGGTGACGTCACCGCCACGTTTAGTGGCGAATGGCGGTTGTGTAGGTGTGTCTGTGTGTGTCTGTGTGTGTGTATGCGTGTCTGTGTGTGTGTCTGTATGTGCATCTTTTTTGCATCTGTATGTGTGTGTGTGTCTGTATGCGTGTCTGTGCGTGTGNCTGTATGTGTGTGTGGCGNATGCGTGTGTATACGTGATCGTGTGTGTGTGTCTGTATGTGTGTCTGTATGCAGTGTCTGTGTGTGTGTCTGTGTGTGTGTGTGTCTGTATGCGTGTGTTACGTGTCTGTGTGTGTGCTGTATGTGTGTCTGTATGCGTCTCTGTGCGTGTGTCTGTATGTGTGTGTCTGTATGCTGTGTGTGTCTGTGTGTGTGTCTGTATGTGTGTCGTGATGCGTGTCTGTGTGTGTGTCTGTGTGTGTACTGTGTGNCTGTGTATNTACTGTGTGTCTGTGTGTGTACTGTATGCTC
>WFAB01002235.1:37500-49696 GCA_018977245.1 Lethenteron camtschaticum
CCCCCCACACACACACACACTACACCACCCCCACACACACACACTACACCACCCCCCCCCCCACACACACTACCACCACCCCCCCCCACACACACTACACCACCCCCCCACACACACACACTACACCACCCCCACACACACACACAACCACCTCCCCCCACACACACTACACCACCCCCCCCACACACACACACACCACCCCCCCACACACACTACACCACCCCCCCCACACACACNACACCCCCCCCCCCACACACACACACACACCCCCCCCCACACACACACAACAGTCACACCCCCCCACACACACAACACACCCCCCCCACACACACACTACACCCCCCCCCACACACACACTACACCCCCCCCCCCACACACTACACCCCCCCACACACACACTAATCACCACCCCCCCCCACACACACACACTAACACCCCCCCCCCACACACACACACACCACCACCCCCACACACACATACACCANCCCCCCCCCACACACACTACACCCCCCCCCACACACTACACCACCCCCCCCCACACATACACTACANCCCCCCCCCCCACACACACACCACCCCCCCCCCCACACACACACTACACCCCCCCCACACACTACACCACCCCCCCCCCCACACACACACTACACCCCCCACACACACTAACCACCCCCCCCCCACACACACACACTACACACACACACTACACCACCCCCCCACACACACACNACACACACCACACTACACCACACACACACANCACCCCCCCCGCCCCCACACACACACNACACACACACACACCCCCCCACACACACACTAACCCACACCCCCCCCCCACACACACCACACACACCACACACACACGCGCCACACACATACACCACACACTNCACCACACACACCACACACACACCAACACACCCCACCCACACACACACACACACCCCCCCCCCCACACACACACACACCACACCACTCACCTGTCTCGGAGAGTCCCANTCCAGTGGCGACCCCCTCGGGAGTGACANGTACACACACTANCCCCCCCCCCCCCACACACNACACCACCCCCCCCCCACACACTACACCACCCCCCCCCACACACACANCCCCCCCCCACACACACACACTACACACACCACACCCCCCCCCCACACACACACACACCACCCCCCCCCACACACACACTACCCCCCCCCACACACACACACTACACCCCCCCCCACACACACACTACACCACCCCCCCCACACACACACTACACCCCCCCCACAAACACACTACACCANCCCCCCACACACACACTACACCACCCCCCCCACACACACACTACACCANCCCCCACACACACACTACACCCCCCCCCCCACACACACACTACACCCCCCCCCACACACACACTACACCACCCCCCCCCCCACACACACACTACACCACCCCCCCCACACACACACTACACCCCCCCCACACACACATACACCCCCCCCCCACACACACACTACACCACCCCCCCCCCCCACACACACACTACACCACCCACACACACAGACTACCCCCCCCCCCCCACACACACACACCACACCACGTCACCTGTGTCTCGGAGAGACCAGTCCAGTGGCGAGATCGACCCTCTCTGGCGTGGACAGGTACCGCTGCCGGAGGAACCTTCGCTCCAGTCCGACAGCTGCGAGTCCGTGAACACGGTACGGCCTTCCGCCGGCGAACTCCGCAGCCTGTTCGGGACGCGGAGCGGAGCCACGGGTTAGATGTCGACCACCTCGCCTGGTGCACAGGAGGTCGTGGGTTTGATGTCGACTACCTCGTCTGGTGCACAGGAGGTCGTGGGTTAGATGTTGACTACCTCGCCTGGTACGCAGGAGGTCGTGGTTTGATGTCGACTACCTCGCCTGGTGCACAGGAGGTCGTGGGTTAGATGTTGACTACCTCGCCTGGTGCACAGGAGGTCGTGGGTTAGATGTTGACTACCTCGCCTGGTACGCAGGAGGTCGTGGGTTTGATGTCGACTACTTCGCCTGGTACACAGGAGGTCGTGGGAGATGTTGACTACCTCGCCTGGTACACAGGAGGTCGTGGTAGATGTTGACTACCTCGCCTGGTACACAGGAGGTCGTGGGAGATGTTGACTACCTCGCCTGGTACGCAGGAGGTCGTGGGTTTGATGTCGACTACTTCGCCTGGTGCACAGGAGGTCGTGGGTTAGATGTTGACTACCTCGCCTGGTACGCAGGAGGTCGTGGGTTTGATGTCGACTACTTCGCCTGGTGCACAGGAGGTCGTGGGTTAGATGTTGACTACCTCGCCTGGTACACAGGAGGTCGTGGGTTCGATGTTGACCACCTCGCCTGGTACGCAGGAGGTCGTGGGTTTGATGTCGACTACCTCGCCTGGTACACAGGAGGTCGTGGGTTAGATGTTGACTACCTCGCCTGGTACACAGGAGGTCGTGGGTTACATGTTGAGATGCTGACTACCTCGCCTGGTACACAGGAGGTCGTGGGTTCGATGTTGACTACCTCGCCTGGTACGCAGGAGGTCGTGGGTTTNAGATGTTGACTACCTCGCCTGGTACACAGGAGGTCGTGGGTTCGATGTTGACTACCTCGCCTGGTACGCAGGAGGTCGTGGGTTTGATGTCGACTACTCGCCTGGTACACAGGAGGTCGTGGGTTCGATGTTGACTACCTCGCCTGGTACGCAGGAGGTCGTGGGTTCAATGCTGAGATGTTGACTACCTCACCTGGTACGCAGGAGGTCGTGGGTTCAATGCTGAGATGTTGACTACCTCGCCTGGTACACAGGAGGTCGTGGGTTCCATGCTGAGATGTCGACTACCTCGCCTGGTGCACAGGAGGTCGTGGGTTCCATGCTGAGATGTTGACTACCTCGCCTGGTACACAGGAGGTCGTGGGTTCGATGTTTAGATGTTGACTACCTCGCCTGGTCTACAGGAGGTCGTGGGTTCCATGCTGAGATGTTGACTACCTCGCCTGGTACACAGGAGGTCGTGGGTTCCATGCTGAGATGTTGACTACCTCGCCTGGTACGCAGGAGGTCGTGGGTTCGATGTTTAGATGTTGACTACCTCGCCTGGTACGCAGGAGGTCGTGGGTTCGATGTTTAGATGTTGACTACTCGCCTGGTACACAGGAGGTCGTGGGTTCCATGTTGACTACCTCGCCTGGTACGCAGGAGGTCGTGGGTTTGATTTTTAGACGTTGACTACTTCGCCTAGTACACACCCATACTAATCGAGACACTAAACTATTGCCTTTTCGTCACCAGATGTACAGTAGGGAGCTGAAGGTTCGAGTTGCCAAACGTCAGCCTCGAAACCTTAATGACTTGGAGAAGATCTGCAAAGAGGAGTGGTGGGACAAAATCCCTCCTGAGATGTGTGCAAACCTGGTGGCCAACTACAAGAAACGTCTGGCCTCTGTGATTGCCAACAAGGGTTTTGCCATCAAGTACTAAGTCATGTTTTGCAGAGGGGTCAAATACTTATTTATTGACATGCGTTTTTCTGGATTTTTGTTGTTGTTATTCTGTCTTTTACTGTTCAAATAAACCTACCATCTGCTTGGTTCTTTCGGTAAAGTTACGTAGACGGAAAATAATAAAATAATGAAAATAAAACATAATAAATATATATTATTATATATTATTTTATTATGTTTTATTTTTATTCTTATTATTATAATAAAATAAAACATAATAAAATATATTATTAATATATTTATTATGCTTTATTTTATTCTTTTATTATTTCCCTTCTACGTGACTTTACCGAAAGAACCAAGAAGATTAATCCTGCAGTCACGAAAGCTTTAAATCGAAAAACAAACCTACCATTAAATTATAGACTGATCATTTCTTCGTCAAGTGGGCAAACGTACAAAACCAGCAGGGGATCAAATACTTATTTCCCTCACTGTAGAGCCCCACTCAGCTGCCGTGTAGCTCTCTCTGTTCGGGAGCGACACGGCCACCGTATTCTTATGTTTTGTTGGTAAAGTCACCGTGTAGGTAAAACATTAAAATTAATGAAAGTAAAATAAAATAAAAATCACGACGTTTCGGAGGCAACACAAGCTTCCGTCTTCAGGTGGAACCGTCACAGCCACGACAGCTGTATCAAGTGCCAATAAAAAATATGATAATTGTTTTTTTACCCTTCTACCTGGCAACAAAACTGACACCTTTTTTACTTGATATCAAGCGCTTGATATCAAGCACTTGATACAGCTGTCGTGGCTGTGACGGTTCCACCTGAAGACGGAAGCTTGTGTTGCCTCCGAAACGTCGTGATTTTTATTTTATTTTACATTCATTAATTTAATTTTTACCTACACGGTGACTTTACCGAAAAAACCTAAGAATATGAATCCTTGCAGTCACGAAAGCTTCAAATCTAGAATAAATGATAGCGTCTCAACCAGGTGGCTTATCGATGTGATGGTAATCGTCGCCATCGAAGAAGACAACCGTTCAATTTTCACACTTAAATTCTAACTTGGCAATCTTTGAAATACGTAATCGACCAGGCTGTGCGTCAATTGTGTGTTGACCGACTCTCTGTGTCGTTTTACATAACATTTCGATACTTTGCTAGGTCGTTTAATTTAGTGTGTTCTGTCTCCCTCTAAGCCTGCGTACTTTACTACGCGTCCTTCGTACTCATTGACATGTAATGTTGTCTCTAACCCCTCCCTCTATCTGCCTCCGCCCCCCTCTGTCTGTTTAAGGCCACCCCACAGAGACGATCCCCTCTCTGTGCCTGTGTTACTCTCTCTCTGTGTATCTTGGTGATATCTGTCTGCTTATATGTCTGTCTACAGTTTTCTGGTTAGATTCTATGTCGCTATTTCATTATACCTGATGATGATTGCTTGTGTTGCAATCGAAACGTCGTCGTAGTGTGCTAGTATTTAATTTATTAGTTTATCTTTCTTCTTGGTTCTTTCGGTAAAGTCACGTGACTTTACCGAAAGAACCAAGAAGATGAATCCCTGCAGTCACGAAAGCTTTAAATCGATACTTTATCTTTATACGTCACTTTACCGAAAGAACCAAAGAATAAGATAAACGTTACTCCAGCGGCCGGCCCTGTCGCCAAGGCTCTGCCCAGGCCGAGACTAAGATCGAGACCAGGCCTAGGCCCAGACAATGTTGAGTGCCACCACCGCCGCCACCACCGCCGCGCCACCACCACCACCACCGCCGCCACGCACCACCACGCACCACACCACCACCGCCACCACCGCCCCACCACCGCCACCACCGCCGCCATTTTTGCCGTTGACGCCATTGACGTCGGCGTCATTGAGCCTGGGGTGGAAACGGGAACTGAGATCTTAAGGTGCGTGAGAGAGAAATGTGGAAAAGAGGTCGTGGTGAGGGTGGGTGGGTGGTAGGGGGTGGGTGGGTGGGGGGGGAAGCAGGTTGATACACGCATTAAAAAAACAATTATATTTTTTACTGGCAGAAGAAAAATATTAAATGAATGTGGATATCTGCTTGGTTCTTTCGGTAAAGTCACGTGACTTTACAGAAAGAACCAAGAAGATGAATCCGTGCAGTCACGAACAGCTTTAAATCGAAATGTGGATATCTAATAAAATGATGATATTATAAACACACTGTCCTAAAATACGGCACCATATTTTAACACTAAAGCAGTCACTGACTCGCAACAACTTGCAATCATAAGTGACAGAGTTAATTTTCGGTAAAATCAATGAAAATGGGGTATGCCGATAGCATAACAATGAGATGTGATAGAGCAATCTGAGATCAGATTTGGAATCAGCACCCTGAAATTAGTCTAGAACGGCTGCAAAAGTCCAGGCCAGAAAAACATGTTTTTTTTTTTGTTGACCAGTCTTATTGGTGTTTTACCATTCTATCTGGCAACAAAACTGACACCTTTTTTATTAAATCCTTTATATTAAGTTCGCTTGCGTGCTTGCGTGCTTGCTTGCTTGCTTACGACCGTGCAAATATTTCGGTCGTTTTTTAACCCACTTCCCGTGTTCCAATCGAGCTGACATTTTGCACACAGACTCGTTGTGCGAGACAATTAATGTTCGTGAAACAAAATTTCCAAAATTTGACACTGTTTAGGGAAAACAAATTAAATATTTAATTACCAATTGCTTAATACTGGCAGCCAATCATCTGACCCATAGGTGGCAGCCATCTCAAGCCAGAGGACGAGAGGACTCTAGCCGCCACGCATATAAGGAATTATAGTGAAAAACTTTGTTTTTACGGGTTATACTTATTATGAGGTTCCAATGGTGTAAATGCTTCACCCCGAGCTCTCATACTCTGATGGTGCATTGTCTTTGAGTTGTGCGCCTTTTGGCGTCATCTGGTCCAACACCATGTGAGACTAGGCTCTAAGGAAAGCTGTCTCGGGTGTGGACCAATCAACTTCAAGGACCATGTGAGACTAGGCTCTAAGGAAAGCTGTCTCGGGTGTGGACCAATCAACTTCAAGGACCATGTGAGACTAGGCTCTAAGGAAAGCTGTCTCGGGTGTGGACCAATCAACTTCAAGGACCATGTGAGACTAGGCTCTAAGGAAAGCTGTCTCGGGTGTGGACCAATCAACTTCAAGGACCATGTGAGACTAGGCTCTAAGGAAAGCTGTCTCGGGTGTGGACCAATCAACTTCAAGGACCATGTGAGACTAGGCTCTAAGGAAAGCTGTCTCGGGTGTGGACCAATCAACTTCAAGGACAGTGAGACTATCTAAGGAAAGCTGTCTCGGTGTGGACCAATCAACTTCAAGGACCATGACTGCTCGAAGGAAAGCTGTCTCGGGTGTGACCAATCAACTTCAAACATGTGAGACTAGGCTCGAAGGAAAGCTGTCTCGGGTGTGGACCAATCAACTTCAAGGACAGTGCACATTATCAGAGTTATGNTTTTTGTTATTATGACTGCAGGTATTGTGGTCTATGCAAACATGACTCCTTGTAAAAAAAAGGTGTCCTTTTGTTGCCAGGTAGAAGGGTAAAAAAACAATTATCATAAATAGACTTTTTTTACCGGCAAATGAGGTTCCAACTTAGGGCAAATTGAGTTTGTCCAANGGCATTACAGCCGTTTAAACGGGCTACAACATTGAATTGTGTCTATGTGTTTGCGTTTCTACCTTGTGATACNTTGTGGGATAGCGTGGAGATTTTTAAAGGGTGACAACATTTATTTAAAGCTTTCGTACTGCAATTNATCTTCTTGGTTCTTTCGGTAAAGTCACGTACAATGGAAATAATAAATAATAAAAATAAACAATAAAATAATTCTACGACGTTTCGGCCACAATGCAAAGCTCCTCAGGTGACGACCAGGTCTTCACAATTATTTTAAGGTTCCCTTCTAACAGAGGCTGAATGTTCATTCAGACGCTGTCTGAATGTAGTGATTCATTCAGAGCTGTCTTTCCGACAGACCTGTTCTTCACCTGAGGATGTTGTTGTGGCCGAAACGTCGTAGAATTATTTTATGTTTTATTTTATTATTTTATTATTTCCTTCTACGTGACTTTACCGAAAGAACCAAAAAGATGAATACCTGCAGTCACGAAAGCTTTAAATCGAAATTGCANACATATTCTTGGTTCTTTCAGTCGTCACGTAGAATGGAAATAATAAAATAATAAAATATAAAACAATGAAATTAAATCACGACGTTTTGAAAAAACCGCCACTTTTTTCAAATTTTCTTGCTGCGGTTTTCACACCTGATGATGTTGCTTGTGATGCAGTCGAAACGTCGTGAGAATTTATTATTTTCTTTAGTTTTTATCAGACTCTAGAATTGTATTTTATAAAGTTTTATTTTTATTATTTTATTACTTCCCTTCTACGTGACGACTTTACCGAAAGAACCAAGAAGGCGACCAACAAGGTCTCAATCGGTCTGTAACAAGGCAGGGCACGTCGCGAGCCAACGTCGTCCGAACGTCGCGCTCCAACGTCGTCCTAACGTCGCGCTCCAACGTCGTCCGAACGTCGCGCCAACGTCGTCCGAACGTCGCGCCAACGTCGTCCGAACGTCGCGCTCCAACGTCGTCCGAACGTCGCGAGCCGACGTTCGACCGGGCGCGCGTAAAGCCTCACCGCCGGTCGTGGTCTCCACCGCCACGTACGGCCGACACGACGCCAAGAGGTGGTGGTGGTGGTGGTGGTTGAGCTGGTGGTGGTTGAGCTGGTGGTGGTTGAGCTGGTGGTGGTTGAGCTGGTGGTGGTGGTGGCTGTGCTGGGCAGCAGAGGAGATCCGAAGGTCGGGCAGGCGAACAGGGAAGGCTGCAGGGAGCAGGCGGGTGCCGGGCAGTGGCGAGGAGGGAGGCTCAGAGTGAAGGATGAGTGGTGAGCAGCCAGCTCCGTGAACACGCGGGACGGAGAGCTGGGGCCAAGGGGAGATTGACAACGAGTTGTTGTTGTTGTTGTTGTTATAGAGGGCGGCACGTAAAGGTTCAGGACATATAGGGGCATTGTTATTGGGTTGTTTCGGTAAAGTCACCGTGTAGGGTAAAAATAAATTACAATTAAATTAATAAAAGTAAAATAAAAATAGAATAAATAAATTAGTAAAAGTAAAATAATAATAAAAAAATAAATTAATAAAAGTAAAATAAAAAATAACTTAATAAAAGTAAAATAATAATAAAAATAAATTTATAAAGTAAAGCAAAAATAAAAAATAAATTAATAATAAATTTGTGAAAGTAAAATNAAAATAAATTAATAAAAGTAAAATAAAATAAAATAAAAAATAAATTAATAAAAGTAAAATAAAATAAAATAAATTAATTAATAAAATAAAATAAACTAAATTAATAAAAGTAAAATAANAATTAAATAAAAATACCTTGCTAAAAGTTAAATAAAAATAAATTAATTAAAGTAAAATAAAATGAAATTAAAATNAATTAATAAAAGTACAATAAAAATAAAATAAAAATCACGACGTTTCGGAGGCAACACAAGCCTCTGTCTTCAAGTAACCGTCACAGCACGATTGTTGTATCAAGTAAATGAGAAATTCCAATAAAACAGTCCTTGTCTATATACTGGTTGAGGGTNGGGGGAGCCAAGTTATTAATATGGAATTGTTGTTGTTTGCTGAAGCAAAAACCGGAGACCCAAGAAAATACCACGGCCACGATTAGAGAGCGTCAGACACAAACTACGAAAACGCAACAGGCGTCAGGGACAGGATNGAACCCACGACCTGCGTACCAGGCGAGGTAGTTCAACATCTCACATGGAACCCACGACCTCCTGTGTACCAGGCGAGGTAGTCAATCTCAGCATGGAACCACGACCTCCTGCGTACCAGGCGAGGTAGTCAACATCTCAGCATGGAACCCACGACCTCCTGTGTATCAGGCGAGGTAGTCAACATCTCAGCATGGAACCCACGACCTCCTGTGTACCAGGCGAGGTAGTCAACATCTCAGCGTGGAACCCACGACCCCTGTGTACCAGGCGAGGTAGTCAACATCTCAGCATGGAACCACAACCTCCTGTGCACCAGGCGAGGTAGTCAACATGGAACCCACGACCTCCTGTGCACCAGGCGAGGTAGTCAACATCTCAGCATGGAACCCACGACCTCCTGTGTACCAGGCGAGGTAGTCACATCTCAGCATGGAACCCACGACCTCCTGCGTACCAGGCGAGGTGGTCAACATCTCAGCATGGAACCCACGACCTCCTGTGTACCAGGCGAGGTAGTCAACATCTCAGCATGGAACCACGACCTCCTGCGTACCAGGCGAGGTAGTCAACATCTCACATGGAACCCACGACCTCCTGTGTACCAGGCGAGGTAGTCAACATCTCAGCATGGAACCCACGACCTCCTGCGTACCAGGCGAGGTAGTCAACATCTCAGCATAGAACCACGACTCCTGCGTACCAGGCGAGGTAGTCAACATCTCAGCATAGAACCCACGACCTCCTGTACACCAGGCGAGGTAGTCAACCAGAGGTGGGACAAACATTGTATGCAAGTCCAAGTCGAGAAGCAACATCTCNAGCATCGAGTCCAAGTCACATAGACTCGAGTCCACACCAGAGTCAACATCTCAGCATGGGCTCGCTAACCGAGGACCTCCCGAGGGTTTCTCACCAACGGAGGAAGAATCCCGAGTCGGCTCGGCAGGGCGCGCTGGAGAGGTGGCAAGCGGTCTCAACGTCCCCCATGGAACCCACGACCTCTCGTGACCCTGTGGCTGGGAAACATAGAGTGGACCCCAGGAGGTCATTGTATTATACAGGTAGTCAAAGGTCAGCATTGNTAATGCATGAGCTCAAAGGTCAGGTCATTGTTATTATGCAGTGTACCTCAAAGGTCAGGTCAGAACATGAGCTCAAAGTCAGGTCATTGTTATTAACAGTGAGCTCAAAGGTCAGCAGAACGTATGAGCTCAAAGGTCAGGTCATGTTATTATACATGGATCCCAAAGGTCAGGTCATTGNTATTATACAGTGTGACCTCAGGAGGTCATTGTATTATACAGGTAGCTCAAAGGTCAGCATTGTATTATACATGAGCTCAAGGTCAGGTCATTGTTATTATACAGTGGCTCAAACAGGTCATTGATTATACAGTGTAGCTCAAAGGTCAGGTCATTGTTATTATACGGTGTGACCTCAAAGGGGTCATTGTTATTATACAGTGTGAGCTCAAAGGTCAGGATTGTTATTATACAGTGTGAGCTCAAAGGTCAGGTCATTGTTATTAACGTACCTCAAAGGTCAGTCATTGTTATTATCGTGTGACCCAAAGGCAGGCATGTTATACAGTGTGACCCAAAGGTCAGGTCATTGTTATTATACAGTGTGACCTCAAAGGTCAGGTCATTGTTATTATACAGTGTGACCTCAAAGGTCAGGTCATTGTTATTATACAGTGTGAGCTCAAAGGTCAGGTCATTGTTATTATACAGTGTGACCTTAAAGGTCAGGTCATTGTTATTATACAGTGTGAGCTCAAAGGTCAGGTCATTGTTATTATACGGTGTGACCTCAAAGGTCAGGTCATTGTTATTATACAGTGTGACCCCAAAGGTCAGGTCATTGTTATTATACAGTGTGAGCTCAAGGTCAGGTCATTGTTATTATACAGTGTGAGCTCAAAGTCAGGTCATTGTTATTATACAGTGTGAGCTCAAAGTCAGGTCATTGTTATTATACAGTGTGACCCCGAAGGTCAGGTCATTGTTATTATACAATGTGACCTCAAAGGTCAGGTCATTGTTATTATACATTGTGAGCTCAAAGGTCAGGTCATTGTTATTATACAGTGTGACCTCAAAGGTCAGATCATTGTTATTATACAGTGTGACCTCAAAGGTCAGGTCATTGTTATTATACATTGTGAGCTCAAAGGTCAGGTCATTGTTATTATACAGTGTGAGCTCAAAGGTCAGATCATTGTTATTATACAGTGTGACCTCAAAGGTCAGGTCATTGCTATTATACAGTGTGACCTCAAAGGTCAGGTCATTGTTATTATACAGAGTGACCTCAAAGGTCAGGTCATTGTTATTATACAGTGTGACCTCAAAGGTCAGGTCATTGTTATTATACAGTGTGACTAAAAGGTCAGGTCATTGTTATTATACAGTGTGACCTCAAAGGTCAGGTCATTGTTATTATACAGTGTGACCTCAAAGGTCAGGTCATTGTTATTATACAGTGTGACCTCAAAGGTCAGGTCATTGTTATTATACAGTGTGACCTCAAAGGTCAGGTCATTGTTATTATACAGTGTGACCTCAATGGTCAGGTCATTGTTATTATACAATGTGACCTCAAAGGTCAGGTGACACAAGGTGTCATTGTTATACAGTGTGAGCTCAAAGGTCAGGTCATTGTTATTATACAGTGTGACCTCAAAGGTCAGGTCATTGTTATTATACAGTGTGAGCTCAAAGGTCAGGTCATTGTTATTATACAGTGTGACCTCAAAGGTCAGGTGAACAGGTATTGTTGTTATACAGTGTGACCCCAAAGGTCAGGTCATTGTTATTATACAGTGTGACCTCAAAGGTCAGGTGACAGGGTATTGTTGTTATACAGTGTGACCCAAAGGTCAGGTCATTGTTATTATACAGTGTGACCTCAAAGGTCAGGTGACACAGGGTATTGTTGTTATACAG
>WFAB01002236.1:0-49666 GCA_018977245.1 Lethenteron camtschaticum
CTCCCCCTTCCTCGTAGCTCCTCCCCCCGACCGTAGCTCCTCCCCTTCCCTCGTAGCTCCTCCCCCGCGCCATAGCTCCTCCCCCTTCTCGTAGCTCCTCCCCCCACGGCCGTAGCTCCTCNCCTTCCCTCGTAGCTCCTCCCCCTTCCCTGTAGCTCCTCCCCTTCCCTGTAGCTCCTCCCCTTCCCTCGTGGCTCCTCCTCTCGCACCCGTAGCTCTCCCCCTTCCCTCGTAACTCCTCCCCCGCGACCCTGGCCTTGCGTGATGGCCTGGGGTCAGCGTTGGTACTTGCGGCCTTCCAGAGGAAGGCCTCAGAGACCCCCACGAGGACCCCGACCCTCCGGCTGGACGCGGGCAGCGAGGCCACAGAGAGAGGAACGCTCGCCAGTCCAGCGAGCCCACTCGGAGTTCAGAGGGTCACCTGGGGGGTGGGGGGTGGGGGGGTGGGTGGTGGGTGGGTGGGTGGGTGAGTGGGTGGGTGGTGGGTGAGTGGGTGGGGGGTGAGTGGGTGGGTGAGTGGGTGAGTGGGTGGGTGAGTGGGTGGGTGAGTGGGGGGTGGTGGGTGGGTGGGTGGGTGGTGGTGAGGGGTGGGTGAGGCCACAGAGAAAGGAAGTCGGTCAGCGAGCCCACGTGGAGTTCAGGGGGTCACTGGGGGGTGGGGGGTNGGGTGGGGTGAGTGGGTGGGTGGGGGGTGGGTGTGAGTGGGTGGTGAGTGGGTGAGTGGGTGTGAGTGGGTGGGTGGGGTGGTGGGGAGTGGTGGGTGGGGTGAGTGGGTGAGTGGGTGTGGGTGGGTGAGAGAGTGGGTGGGTGGGTGAGTAGTGGGTGGGTGGGTGGGTGAGTGGGTGGTGGGTGAGTGGTGGGTNGGGGGTGAGTGGTGGGTGAGTGGGTGGGTGGGTGAGTGGGTGGGTGGGTGGTGAGTGAGTGGTGAGTGGGTGGGTGAGTGGTGAGTGGGTGAGTGGTGGGTGGGGGGGTGAGTGGGTGGGTGAGTGGGTGGGTGGGTGAGTGGGTGGGTGGGTGGGTGAGTGGGTGGGTGGGTGGGTGAGAGTGGGTGGGTGGGTGAGTGAGTCTGTGGGTGGGTGGGGTGAGAGAGTGGGTGGGTGGGGTGAGTGAGTGGGTGGGGGGGTGAGTGAGTGGGTGAGTGAGTGGGTAGGGGGTGGTGGGGGGGGGTGAGTGAGTGGGTGAGTGAGTGGTGGGTGG
This sequence comes from Lethenteron camtschaticum, assembly GCA_018977245.1. Classification (NCBI taxonomy): domain Eukaryota; kingdom Metazoa; phylum Chordata; class Hyperoartia; order Petromyzontiformes; family Petromyzontidae; genus Lethenteron; species Lethenteron camtschaticum. The sequence continues at coordinate 1,198 of WFAB01002236.1, forward strand.
ATGGGTGGGTGGGGGGGTGGTGGGTGGGGGGGGGTGGGTGGGTGAGTGAGTGGGTGGTGAGTGAGTGGGTGTGTGAGTGGGTGAGTGACTGAGTGAGTGAGCGAGCGTGCGGGTGAGCACCAGGTGAGAAGGTGGAGTTCTGTGTCGAGGGCGACAGCCTCCAGGCCTCGCTCCAAGTCCGGAAGACAGCGACGGCGTCGGGGGACTCAGGCTACTCGCACAGCAGCACGGCCCAGGGGAGCCCACAAAATACTCCCTACACACACACAGACACACACACACACACACACACACACACACACACACACACACAGCACACACACACAGACACACAACACAGACACACACACACNGACACACACACACAGACACACACACACAGACACACACACAGTGACACACACAGACACAGACACACACACACAGACACACACACACACAGACACACACACACANACACACACACACACACAGACACACAGACACACACACAGACACACACACACACAGACACACACACANNACACACACACACACACAGACACACACACGACACACACACAGACACACACACAGACACACACACAGACACACACATAGACACACACAGACACACACACACACACACAGACACACACACACAGACACACACACAGACACACACACACAACTAGAACACACACACCACACACACNGACACACACACAGACACACACAGNCACACACACACACAGACACACACNCACACACATAGCCACACACACACAGACACNCACAGACACACACAGACACACACACAGTGAGTGAGTGGTGGGTGAGTGAGTGAGTGAGTGGGTGAGTGGTGAGTGACTGAGTGAGTGAGTGAGTGACTGAGTGAGTGAGTGGGTGAGTGACNGAGTGAGTGAGTGGGTGAGTGAGTGGGTGGTTGGTGGGTGAGTTGGTGAGTGAGTGGTGAGTGAGTGGTAAGTGACTGACTGAGTGACTGACTGAGTGACTGAGTGGGTGAGTTAGTGAGTNGGTGAGTGGTGAGTGAGTGACGTGAGTGAGTGAGTGGGTGGGGTGAGTGAGTGAGNGTGTAAGCTGGGTGGTGGGTGTGAGTGGTGAGTGGTGNGTGAGTTGGTGGGTGAGTTGGTGGGTGAGTTGGTGAGTGGTGAGTGAGTGGTGAGTGACTGACTGAGTGACTGAGTGAGTGGGTGAGAGTGAGTGGGTGAGTGAGTGGTGAGTGAGTGTGAGTGAGTGAATGAGTGACTGAGTGAGTGGGTGAGTGACTGGGTGAGTTGGTGAGTGAGTGAGTGGGTGGGTGAGTGAGTTGGTGAGTGAGTTGGTGAGTGACTGAGTGAGTGAGTGAGTGGTGAGTGAGTGGGTGAGTGGTGAGTGAGTGGTGAGTTGGTGAGTGGAGTGGTGAGTGAGTGACTGAGTGACTGAGTGAGTGAGTGAGTTGGTGAGTGAGTGGGTGACTGAGTGTGAGTGACTGAGTGAGTGAGTGGGTGAGTGACTGAGTTGGTGAGTGACTGAGTGAGTGGTGACTGAGTGAGTGACTGAGTGAGATTGGTGTAGTGGTTGGTGAGTGAGGTGAGTGAGTGAGTGGGTGAGTGAGTGAGTGGTGGGTGAGTGAGTGNCTGAGTGAGTGAGTGAGTGGTGAGTGAGATGGNTGAGTGACTGAGTGAGTGACTGGGTGAGTGACTGAGTGAGTGAGTGATGAGTGGGTGAGTTGGTGGGTGAGTTGGTGGGTGAGTTGGTGGGTGAGTTGGTGAGTGGTGAGTGAGTGGTGAGTGACTGACTGAGTGACTGAGTGAGTGGGTGAGTTAGTGAGTGGGTGAGTGAGTTGATGAGTGACTGAGTGAGTGAATGAGTGACTGAGTGACTGAGTGGGTGAGTGACTGGGTGAGTTGGTGAGTGAGTGAGTGAGTGGGTGAGTGGTGAGTGAGTTGGTGAGTGACTGACTGAGTGACTGAGTGGGTGAGTGACTGGTGAGTGAGTGGTGGGTGAGTGAGTGGTGAGTGAGTGAGTGGTGAGTGAGTGACTGAGTGACTGAGTGAGTGAGTGGGTGAGTTGGTGAGTGAGTGGGTGACTGAGTGCCTGAGTGACTGAGTGAGTGATGTGGGTGAGTTGGTGACTGAGTTGGTGAGTGACTGAGTGAGTTGACTGAGTGGTGGTGGAGTTAGGTGAGTGAGTTGGTGAGTGAGTGAGTGAGTTGGTGAGTGACNGAGTGGGTGAGTGGTGGAGNGAGTGAGTGTGTGAGTGAGTGANTGGGTGAGTGACTGGGTGAGTGACTAGGTGAGTGGGTGAGTGAGTGAGTGAGTGAGTGAGTGAGTGAGTGAGTGAGTGNGTTGGTGAGTGAGTGTATGAGTGAGTGAGTGGTGAGTGAGTGAGTGGGTGAGTGGTGAGTGAGTGCTAAGTGAGTGAGTGAGTGTGAGTGAGTGACTGACTGAGTGGGNGAGTGAGTGACTGACTGACTGAGTGACTACTGATAACTGACTNACTGGGTGAGTGNCTGAGTGGGTGACTAGTGGGTGACTAAGTGGGTGAGTGGGTGAGTGAGCCTCACCTCCGTCCCCTGTGGCTCTCGTCACAAATTCGTTCTCCTCCAGGTAGCACAGCGAGTGGCTCAGCACCTCCAACACCGCGTCACTCAGCTTGACTCCTCCCCTCGGACTGAGGCTCCGCCCACTTTCGCCGAGGCTCCGCCCACAACGGCCGAGGCTCCGCCCACTTTGGCTGAGGCTCCTCCCACAATGGCCGAGTCTCCGCCCACTTTAGAGGCTCCGCCCTTCTGGATAGTTAATCTGCCCCTTTCTCCACCACCACCACCACCACCCTCACCACCGCCACCACCGCCACCACCACCACCACCACCACCGCCACCACCACCGCCACCACCACCGCCACCACCACCACCACCCTCACCACCATTGCCACGACCACCACCACCGCCATNATCACCACCACCACCACCCTCACCACCATCACCACCACCCACCACCGCCACCACCACCACCACCACCGCCCCGCCACCACCACCACCACCACCACCGCCACCACCATCACNATCACCACCACCGCCACCCACCACCGCCACCGCCACCACCACCGCCACCGCCACCCTCGCCACCACCACCCTCACCACCCTCACCACCCCACCACCACCACCCCACCACCATCACCATCACCACCACCACCGTCAGACGGGCGAGTTTGCACGAGTAGTGTGTGCGAGACGTNGCGCTGCAAGTCCGGTGATCGTGTTAGACACTCCACCCACAATCACCTGGGGAGACAGAGAGGTAGTGTATAGTGTAGTGTATAGTGTAGTGTGTAGTGNATACACACGTNTGTGTGTGTGTATTGGACGTGTATAGTGTGTGTGTATAGTGTATAGGTAGTGTAGTAGTGTATANTGGTAGTGTNGTGTATAGTGTGTAGTGTAGTGTTGTGTGTATAGTGTGTGTATAGTGTNGTGTATAGTGTAGTGTATAGTAGTGTGTGTATGTGTAGTGTATAGTAGTGTAGTAGTGTATAGTGTGTAGTGTATAGTATGTGTNGTGTCGTGTAGTGTATNGTGTAGTGTATAGTNGTATNTGTAGTGTATAGTGTNGTGTATAGTCAGTGTAGTGTATAGTGTGTAGTGTATAGTNGTGTATAGTGTAGTGTATAGTGTAGTGTATAGTGTGTATGTGTGTGTTNGTGTAGTGTANAGTGTGTGTGTATTAGTGTGTAGTGTATGTNGTGTAGTGTTAGTGTGTGTGTATAGTGTGTGTACGTGTACGTGTATATNGTGTATGTGGGTAGNAGTGTGTCAGTGTANNGTGTATAGNGTNTTNATGTNGTNTGTGTATNGGTGTTAATGTAGTGTTTGTGTAGTGTGTGTAGTGTGTGTGTGTAATGCAGTGTATAGTAGTGTGTAGTGTATNGTGTGTGTATGTGTGTGTATGTTGTGTGGGTGTATATTGTGTGTATCAGTGTGTGTATGTGAGTGTGTAGTGTTAGTGTGTCTGTGTGTGTCTGTGTGTGTGTGTCTGTGTGTGTGTGTCTGTGTGTCTGTGTGTGTGTGTGTGTGTTGTGTGTGTGTCTGTGTGTGTGTGTCTGTGTGTGTGTCTGTGTGTTGTGTGTGTGTTGTGTGTGTCTGTGTGTGTCTGTGTGTGTGTGTCTGTGTGTGTGTGTCTGTGTGTGTGGTGTCTGTGTGGTGTCTGTGTGTGTGTACTGTGTGTCTGTGTGTGTGTCTGTGTGTGTGTTGTGTAGTGTCTGTGTGTGTGTCTGTGTGTGTTGTCTGTGTGTGTGTGTGTCTGTGTGTGTGTGTGTGTCTGTGTGTGTTACACTGTGTGTGTGTCTGTGTGTGTGTGTGGCTGTGTGTGTGTCTGTGTGTGTTGTGNCTGTGTGTGTACTGTGTGTGTGTACTGGTGTGTGTGTGTGTCTGTGTGTGTGTGTAGTGGTCTGTGTGTGTGTGTCTGTGTGTGTGTAGGGAGTATTTTGTGGGTCCCCGTGTCTGGGCCGTGCTGCTGTGGCGAGTAGCCTGAGTCCCCCGACGCCGTCGCTGTCTTCCGGACTTGGANCGAGGCCTGGAGGCTGTCGCCCTCGACACAGAACTCCACCTTCTCTACCTGGTGCTCACCCGCACGCTCGCTCACTCACTCAGTCACTCACCCACTCACTCACCCCACCCACTCACACACCCACTCACTCACCCACCCCCCCCCCCACCCACCCACCCCCCCACCCACCAGTCCACCCACCCACTCACTCACCCACTCACTCACCCCCCCACCAACTCACCCCCTACCCACTCACTCACCCACTCACTCANCCCCCCCAGACCCACTCACTCCCCCACCCACCCACTCTCTCCACCCCACCCACCCACTCACCCCACCCACCCACTCTCTCACCCACCCACCCACCCACTCACCCACCCACCCACCCACTCACCCACCCACCCACTCACCCACCCACTCACCCCACCCCCACTCACCCACTCACCCACTCACCCACCACTCACCCACCACTCACTCACCACCCACCCACCCACTCACCCACCCACCCACTCACCCACCACTCACCCCCCCCACCCACCCACCACCCACTCACCCACCACCCACCACTCACCACTCACCCACCACTCACCCACCCACCACCCACTCACCCACCCCCCACCCANCCCACCCCCTGACCCCCNGAACTCCGACGCTCCNGGACTCACCCNCCCCTCACCCACCCACCCACCCCCCACCCACCCACCCCCCCACCCACCCACTCACCCCCCACCCACCACCCACTCACCACCACCACCCACCCACCACCCACCCACTCACCCCCCCACTCAGCCCACCCACCACCCACTCACCCACCCANCCCACCACCCACCCACCCCCACCCACCCACCCACCCACTCANCCCCCACCCACTCACCCACCCACCACCCCTCACCCACCCCCCCACCCACCCACTCACCCACCCCCCCCCCCCCCCACCCCCCAGGTGACCCCTTGAACTCCGACGTGGGCTCGCTGGACTGGCGAGCGTTCCTCTCTCTGTGGGCCTCGCTCCCCGCGTCCAGCCGGAGGGTCGGGGTCCTCGTGGGGGTCTCTGAGGCCTTCCTCTGGAAGGCCGCAAGTACCAACGCTGACCCCAGGCCATCACGCAAGGCCAGGGTCGCGGGGGAGGAGTTACGAGGAAGGGGGAGGAGCTACGGGTGCGAGAGGAGGAGCCACGAGGGAAGGGGAGGAGCTACGAGGGAAGGGGAGGAGCTACGAGGGAAGGGGGAGGAGCTACGAGGGAAGGGGAGGAGCTACGGTACGAGGGGAGGAGCTACGGCCGTGGGGGAGGAGCTACGAGGAAGGGGGAGGAGCTATGGCCGCGGGGGAGGAGCTACGAGGGAAGGGGAGGAGCTACGGCCGTGGGGGGAGGAGCTACGAGGGAAGGGGGAGGAGCTACGGCCTACGGGTGCAAGGGGAGGAGCTACGAGGGAAGGGGAGGAGCTACGAGAGCTGGGGGAGGAGCCNGGGGGAGGAGCTGTGGAACGAGTGCTGGGGGAGGAGCCAGGAGACGTGTGTGTCACAAGAGNTGTGTGTGTCACTGTGTGTGTGTCACTGTGTGTGTCACTTGCGAGACGTGGACCCCCCTGGTGGAGCATCTTCGCCGGTGGGAAACATTTAGGCTGGCCTGCCTACGATCCATCCTGGTTTAACCAGGCTGGATTGTGTGAGGAGCTCACAAATCCCCATCGGTGAGCTCCTCCGGCAGGCAAGGCTGCGTTGGCTGGGTCATGTAGCCCGCATGCCCAGCCACCGCATGCCTAAACAGCTTTTGTTCGGCCGGATCGAGGGGCTAAACGGGCGCGGCACGGCTAGAGAAGAGATGGAGTGATGTGTACAGGAGGACGTGGAGCTGAGTGGACTTGCCGATGACTGGTACCAGCGGTGTCAAGATCGGCCTCAGTGGAGGAGGCTCGTGAAGGACGCTACTGGGCAGTTGGAGGCAGTCGCCCTCCAGCAACAACGGAGGGCGGAGGAGCGACGCTCACAACAACGAGCGGAGCGCCGGGTGCTAAAGCACAGCAAGTTGGCACAGTAGGGGGCACAGGTGGTGCATCAGCCAGTCATCTCGGTCATCTCGGTCAGTCGACCCGTGGCACCTGGGTCTGCCCCGTGACCTCCTGCCAGCGGGCGTTCGACACTTCACGTGGCCTCAAGGTGCACTTGGCCTGGCACAAGCATCGTGGTGACGTCACCGCCACTTAGTGGCGAATGGCGGTTGTTGTTGTTGGTTGTGTCTGTGTGTGTGTCTGTGTGTGNGTCTATCTGTGTGTGTGTGTCTGTGTGTGTGTCACTGTGTGTGTGTCTGTGTGTATGTGTCTGTGTGTGTGCCTGTGTGTCTGTGTGTCTGTGTGTGTGTGTCTGTGTGTGTCTGTGTGTGTGTCTGTGTGTCTGTGTGTGTGTCATTGTGTGTGTGTGTGTGTCTATATCTATCTATGTGTCTGTGTGTAGGTTCTACACGAGCCTGGCGCTGTTTGAGCTGCTGTGCGAGGTGCCTGTGTGTCACTGTGTGTCACTGTGTGTGTCACTGTGTGTGTCACTGTGTGTGTCACTGTGTGTCTGTGTGTGTGTGTCACTGTGTGTGTGTCACTGTGTGTGTGTCACTGTGTGTCTATATCTTTCTATGTGTCTGGTGTAGGTCTACACGAGCCTGGCGCTGTTTGAGCTGCTGTGCGAGTGCCTGTGTGCACGTGTGTCACTGTGTGTGTCACTGTGTGGTCACTGTGCTGTGCTGTATCACTGTGTGTGTGTTCACTGGTGTGTGTCACTGTGTGTTGTCACTGTGTGTGTGTCATGTGTGTCTATATCATCTATGTGTCTGTGTGTAGGTTCTACACGAGCCTCTTGAGCTGCTGTGCGAGGTCCTGATGGACGTGGCTCACAAGTTCAGCCACGCGCGGACAGCTGCAGCTGCAACATCATCACCACCACGCCGTCAGTAGAAACATCAACATCCTCATCAACATCAACAACATCATCATCACATCAACAACATCATCATCATCAACATCATCATCANCACATCATCATCAACATCAACAACATCATCACCACCATCACCACCATCACCACCATCATCATCACCATCCTCACCTCCACCACCACCACCATCGTCACCACCACTGTCACCACCACCACCACCACGTCACCATCGTCACCACCACCGTCACCACCACCGTCACCACCACACCACCATCATCACCACCATCACCTCCACCACCACCACTCACCACGACCCACCATCGTCACCACCACCACCGTCGCCTCCACCACCNTCACCACCACCCCACCACCGTCACCTCCACCACCACCACCANCTCACCCCACATGTCACCACCACCACTCGTCACCATCATGTCACCACCACCGTCACCACCACCATCACCACCATCACCTCCACCACCACCATCACCACGACCGTCACCATCGTCACCACCACCACCGTCGCCTCCACCACCGTCACCACCNTCACCTCCACCACACCANCACCATTGTCACCACCCCCCCACCAACCCCCCACCCCCATCCCCCCACCCCANCCCTCCCACCCCCCACCCCCACCCTCCCACCCCCACCCCCCACCACCCCACCCAGCATGGTGACGTCATTCTGCTCTCGCCTGGCTGCTGCACCTGGAGCTGCTCTCGCGAGAGCTGCAGTCGCGTCTCGCGCTGGCCGCACCACGTGACCTGCGCGAGCTCGCCAGGGCCGCCCCTCCCTCGGGGGGAGGAGGGGGCGTGGCTTGCGGGGGGGAGGGGCGGGGCTTGCGGGCGAGTGGAGGGCTACGGCCCGTAGGCTCCTCCTCCTGCGCGGCATCACCACGGCAACGGCGCTGGCGAGCGCGGACGCGCGCTCGTTCAGGCGGCGCTGATTCGCGCGGAGCATTCAGAAGGTGGGGGGGGTGGGGGGGGGGGGGGGGGGGTGGGGGAGGGGGTGGGGGAGGAGGGGGGGGGGATAGGGGGGGGAGGGTAGGGGGGAGGGTGGGTGGGGGGGGTAGGTAGGGGGGTGGGGGGGAGGGTAGGTGTGTGTGTGTGTGTGTATGTATGTGTGTGTGTGGTGTGTATGTATGTGTGTGTCTGTATGTGTTGTATGTGGCAACACTGTCGTGGCAGTGCTGTGGGGGAGGGTCAATGCCCATTGGCCTCTCCCTCATGGCGTCTGTGACCACCACAGTGGCTAAACGGGGCTCTGGACGGGTGCGAGGGCTGGTAACCCCTCCACCTTCAATTAACCACCACTAAACCACGAATTAAACATAAACCTAAACAATAAGCTTGTGCCGGAGGCCCCGGGGGACAGGCTTTTATGACGTCTCCTGGCCAAACCCCATTTGGTGGAGCCAGGAGATTGAATTTTCACCCTCGGGGCTCCTCCAGAAACAACAAAAACCGTTCGGATGGCCACGTGGAATGTTCGAACGCTCACTGCGGAGGAGAGGCTGCCACTCCTCTGTCGGGAGCTGGACCGGTACCGCCTGGATCTCTGTGGCATTCAGGAGGTCCGGTGGACCGGTTCTGGCTCCTGCCACCATGAGGGGTGGACAGTCCTCTACTCGGGCAGGAGACTGCCAAACAACAGGGAGTGGCTCTTCTTCTGAACAAAGAATGAAGGGGCATGGGAGCGTGCGGTGAGGTGTGGGAAGCTGTAAGCCCCAGGATACTTTGGGCTCGCCTTCCCATCAACCAGAGGCGAGGAGTGGTGGTCGTGGTTACTTATGCCCCACCGAAGACGAACATCCGTGGAGGGATGCAGGCAAAGCCGATGAGTCAGACGCTTCTATGACCTCCTGTCACAGGTGCTGGCTAAAGTGGCCACTCGGGACAGAGTCATCTTGTTGGGTGACTTCAATGCCCGAGTTGGTCATGATGCTGGCACCTGGTCTGGAGTGATTGGAAGGCATGGCCAGATCAGCTCAATAATAACGGTAGGAGGCTGCTAGATTTTGTGCAGCCCATGGGCTTGTAATTACCAACACGCTCTTCCGGCATCGGCGCATCCACACAACATCATGATACATGCCGGGTCCAAGCAAGAACATCTGCTGGACTACATAGTGACGGACCAGCGGATGCGAGCCCATGTCCTTGACACCAGGACCTACCGTGGAGCTGATCTGCCCTCTGACCATCGACTAGTCATCTGTAAGATGCACTCCGGTGGTGGGTGTACACCAGGATCCCATTCCAACCAAAAGTGGCCTGGTCTCAGTTAGCTGATGAAAGTTGCAAGCGAGAATTTCATCGCTTGCAGCTGGGGTTGGCATCGTCCCCACTCCACCTGATGTCGAGGGTAAATGGGCGAGTTTAAGACTGTGACTCATGCAGCTGCAATGGCTGCTTTGGGTACGCGGTCCAGACCTCCCCAGAAACCCTGGCTGACAGAGGAGGTGTTCAGGTTAATGAGAAAAGCGACAGGCCCACTCTCATCGCCTACAGCATCCCACGTCAGAGAATGAGGAGGTTTACCGCAGCCTTCGCTCGGAAGTTTGGAGAGCCGTAAGACGCTGTAAGGATGGGTGGTGGTCGCGGGTTGCTGAGGAGATGGAGTCTGCCTCAGTGGCCCGTGATCACAAATCACTATTTAACTCCATCAAAAAAGTAACCTGCAGCGCCACACCTATTACCATCATTAGAGGAAAAAACGGTGATCCAATCTCCGACCCCAGGAACAGGTTTGCAGATTTGCTGAGCATTTCTGTGAGGTCCTGGGGAGGGAAATTCTCTCAGCCAGGAAAACATCATGGCACAAAGTGGTGATAACCCTGCTGAGGCTGCGGTGCCTCAAATATTGGAAGAGGTCACCCCTGTGAGTGGCTGGCTGAGGTGCCAGCTGTTGAGGAAGTACTGAGGGCGATCCGGAGTCTGAGACCAGGGAAGGCACCGGGCAGAGATGATCTCCCAAGCGAAATGCTGAGGGAGGGTGGCGTTTGTGCACAGACTGCCCTATATGACATCATAACAACAGTCTGGACCACTGGACGGGTTCCGCAGGACTGGAAGGATGCCCTGGTGGTCCCCTCTTTAAGAAGGGGGACCGTACGACTGTAACAACTACAGGGGCATCTCACTCCTCAGTGTGCCGGGTAAGGTCCTGGCAAGGATTATTCAACATCGCCTTGCTAGGCACGCTGAGGAGAGGCTTGCGGAGCCCCAATGCGGTTTCAGGAAAGAGCGGTCCTGCACAGATGCCATATTTTCTGTCCATCTGCTACAGCAGAGGTGTAGGAATTCCAAAAAGACCTACATCTCTGCTTTATTGACCTGGTCAAGGCCTAGATACCATCAGTAGGACTGGGCTCTGGGTTGTTCTTCGTGCTTTCGGAGTCCCTGACCCTCTGCTCACGATCATTAAGGACCTTCATGATGGTGAGCGGGCCCGGGTAAAACTACGTGGCCGGGAGTCGGAGCCTTTCCCTGTACACCTTGGGGTGCGACAGGGATGTCCTCTGGCTCCCACATTATTTAACATCTATTTTGACCGCGTAGTTCGTGAAGCCTTCAGTAGCTGTACCGGGGGAATTTCCATTGGTACAGATATAATGGGAGGCTGATCGATGCCCGGGTGCGATCAAGGGATGGCTCCCTATTGGTCAACCACGTTATGTATGCCGATGATCTGGTAATTGTTGCTCATTCAGAAGAGGAGTTGGAGACGCTGCTGCTGAGACTGGAGCGTGCCACTAAGAGGTGGGGCCTTACCATCAGCCCCACCAAAACTAAGCACCTGCCTGGGTATTTTGTACCATCGGACACTCCACCCCACAACTCCCAATTGGTGATGGGGCAGTTGTGGAGAGAGTGGAGAGTTTCCCATACCTGGGCAGTGTGCTTATGACCGGCTCCAGTTTATCAGCAGAGGTCTCACTCCGAATCAGTCGAGCGGCAATATCTTTTCATCGGTTGCGTAACGCTGTGTGGAAGCTACCTGGTCTGTCGCTCTGCACGAAGCTTCAGGTCTTCTCGGCCACGGTCATTCCCTCCCTTCTCTACGCTTGCGAAACGTGGACCCCCTAGTGGAGCATCTTCGCCGGTTGGAAACATTTAGGCTGGCCTGCCTACGATCCATCCTGGGTTTAACCAGGCTGGATTGTGTGAGGAGCTCACAAATCCTTGAAAGATCTGGGCAAAGTCCCATCGGTGAGCTCCTCCGGCAGGCAAGGCTGCGTTGGCTGGGTCATGTAGCCCGCATGCCCAGCCACCGCATGCCTAAACAGCTTTTGTTCGGCCGGATCGAGGGGGCTAGACGGGCGCGGCACGGGCTGGAGAAGAGATGGAGTGATGTGGTACAGGAGGACGTGGAGCTGAGTGGACTTGCCGATGACTGGTACCAGCGGTGTCAAGATCGGCCTCAGTGGAGGAGGCTCGTGAAGGACGCTACTGGGCAGTTGGAGGCAGTCGCCCTCCAACAACAACGGAGGGCGGAGGAGCGACGCTCACAACAACGAGCGGAGCGCCGGGTGGCTAAAGCACAGCAAGTTGGTACAGTAGGGGGCACAGGTGGTGCATCAGCCAGTCATCTCGGTCATCTCGGTCAGTCGACCCGTGGCACCTGGGTCTGCCCCGTGACCTCCTGCCAGCGGGCGTTCGACACTTCACGTGGCCTCAAGGTGCACTTGGCCTGGCACAAGCATCGTGGTGACGTCACCGCCACTTAGTGGCGAATGGCGGTGTTGTATGTATGTGTATGTGTGTGTGTATGTGTGTGTGTATGAGGTGTATGTATGTGTGTATGTATGTGTGTGCGTATGTGTGATGTGTGTCAACTCCCTCCCCAGCAAGCGCGCTGCCCTCCGGGACGAGCTGGATAGTGGCTGCCCGCGTCTCTCCAGCGGCGGCGTCGATGTCGCCGCGGGCTCCGTGACGGGGGCCGGGGAGCTCACGCCGGCGCTGGCCGCCCGCAGGCTCATCCAGGAGGCACAGGCGGTGGCAGGGCCACCTGGAGGTGGAACACCGCCACCACCTCCACCACCACCTCCACCTCCTCCTCCACCACCGCCACCACCAGCACCACCATCAACAGCAGCCCTTNGCGTCGTCATCAGCATCAGCATCAGCGGCATCATCAGCAGCAAGGACATCAACATCAGCAGCATCAGCATCAGTGGCATCATCATCAACATCAGCAGCAGTAGCAAGAACATCATCATCATCAACAGCAGCAGCAAGGGCATCATCAGCATCAGCGGCATCATCATCATCAGCAGCAGGATCGGCAGCAGCAGCATCAGCAGCATCATCGTCATCATCATCATCATCATCGTTGTCATCATCGTCATCAGCAGGAGGATCGGCAAGAGCAGCCAAACGATCCACGTCGCTCGCTCCACCTCCTCCACCACCTCCACCTCCTCCACCTCCTCCACCTCCTCCTCCTCCACCACCTCTCCTCCTCCTCTGCGTCATCGTCGCCTCGGAGTCCGGCGGAGGAGTTGGGCGGTCGACGGGGGAGACTCGATCGATCGGAAAGAGAAAAATAAGAAGAAGAAGACGACGCGGGTGAAGGAGGAAGAGGCGGTGGAGGTGGAGGGGTGGATGAGGTGGAAGAGGTGGTGGAGACGCGAGTGGAGGTGGAGGAGGTGGAGGAGGTGGAGGAGNAGGTGGAAGAGGAGGAGACGCGGGTGGAGGTGGAGGAGGAGGAAATGGAGGTGGAGAAGGTGGAGGAGACACGGGTAGAGGTGGAGACACAGGTGGAGGAGGTGGTGAAGGTGGAGGTGCAGGATGAGGTGGAAGAGGTGGAGGAGGAGGTGGAGGAGACGCGGGTGGAGGTGGAGGAGAAGGAGGTGGAGGAGGTAGAGGAGGAGGAGGAGAGCTTAGAGGTCATCAACGTCGGACATCTTCGTCCGCGTGACGACTTCCCGGGGGTCTCGATCTCAGCGGCGTCGGAGCCGGGAGGCCTCAGCGGAGCCGGGAGGCCCCGGGGGGAACGGCGTCAAGAGGAAGGCGCCGTGGGGTCCCGGCGGGTCTCCCGGCGACGGCGCCGCGGGAAGATCCGCACGTCGGAAGAGCCGGAGGTTGCTAGGCGCGGAGGCCAGGGAGGGCACGGGCGAGCGAGGAACCGGGCGGGGAGCGGGAAGAGATTTGGGAGAGGATTTCCAGAAGTGGAGTTCTTCAGGGCAAGACCCAAGCGGATATCCGTGGGGCAAGTAAAAAACCAGGCGGGAGAGGGAAGACATTTGGAAAGGAATTCCGGGAGGTTTCTTCACAGGATGGCCGAAGAGACGGGTGGTGAAAGTGAACAAGGTAACGGAGAGAGGGAAGAGATTCTTCACGTGAATTCCAGAAGAGGAGTTCTTCACGGCAAGACCCAAGCGGATATCCGTGGGGAAACTGAACAAGCTAACGGGGAGCGGGACGAGATTCCTCACGGGAATTCACGAAGGGTTCTTCACGGGAAGACCGAAGAGATGAGTGTGGAAACCGGACACCATAGCGACATCGACTGTGACGATGACGATTGTGATGATGATTGTGATGACGACGACTGTGACGACGACGATTGTGACGACGATGTCGACGGCTACTGTGGGGGTGGCTACGCGAGTGTCGACTTCAGCGGGGAGGACATCTTTGACACCCTCGTGGATTTCGACGAGAAGGAGCGTGAGGAGGAGGAGGATGTGGAGGAGGATGTGGAGGAGGTGGAGGAGGAGGTGGAGGAGGTGGTAGAGGTGGAGGAGATGGAGGAGGAGGAGGAGGTGGAGGAGGAGGAGGTGGAGGAGATGAAGGAGGTGGTGGAGGAGGAGGATCAAATCTTTGACACCCTCATGGATTTGGATGCTCGCCAGCCCTGCGTCAAAGTGGCAGAGGAGGAGGTGGAGGAGGTGGAGCAGGAAGGGAAGCACAGGAGCAGGAGGATTTGTTTGACACTTTTCTTGACTTGGATGCTTGTGACCTCTCCGCCAAGACAGCGCATCAGCAGCAGCAGCAGGAGCAGCAGCAGCAGGAGCAGCAGCAGGAGGAGGAGGAGGACGCTGAGAAGATAGCCGGGAAGGAGAAAAAGGTGGAGCAGGAAGGGAAGAGAGCGGAAGAAGAGGATTTGTTTGACACCCTTCTTGACTTGGATGCTTGCGACCTCTCCATCAACATAGCGGATCAGCAGCAGCAGCAGGAGGATGAGGAGGGGGAGGAGATAGCCGGGAAGGAGATGAACGTGGAGCAGGAAGGGAAGACAGTGGAGCAGGAGGATTTGTTTGACACCTTTCTTGACTTGGATGCTTGTGACCTCTCCATCAAGACAGCGGAGCATCATCAGCAGCAGCAGGAGCAGCAGCAGCATCAGCAGGAGGAGGAGGAGGAGGGGGAGGAGGCTGAGAAGATAGCCGGGCAGGAGAGGAACGTGGAGCAGGAAGGGAAGAGAGCGGAGGAAGAGGATTTGTTTGACACCCTTCTTGACTTGGACGCTTGCGACCTCTCAACCAAGACAGCGGATCAGCAGCAGCAGCAGCAGCAGCAGAAGCAGAAGTAGTGGGAAGGAGGAGGAGGAGAGAAAATAGCGGAGGAGGAGGATTATTTGGTGCCACCATTGACTTGGATGATTGCAAGTCACCCGTCACCACAGCAGAGGAAGAGGAGGAGGAGGAAGGGAAGACAGCGGAGGAGCAGGAGGATTTGTTTGACACCTTTCTTGACTTGGACGCTTGCGACCTGTCCATCAAGACAGCNGAGGAGGAGGAGGTGGAGGAGAAGGCAGAGGGCAGAAAGGAGGAGGATAACAGCAGGAGGAGGAGGATTTGTTTGAGACCATTCTTGGATGATTGCAAGCACCCGCACCACAGCAGGGAGGATGAGAAGAGGAGGAGGAGGAAGATTTGTTTGACACCATCGATGACTCGGACGCTTGCCAGTCTCCGTCAAGATGGCGGAGGAGGAGAAGATAGTGGAGGTGGAGGAGGAGGTGGAGGAGGAGGTGGAGGAGGAGGAGGATTTGTTTGACACCATTCTTGACTTGGATGCCTGCGAGCTCTCCGTCAAGAAGGTGGAGGAGGAGAAGGTGGAGGAGGAGGTTGACAAGACGCAGAGGGAGAAGGTGGAGGGAGAGAAAATGGAGGAGGATTTGTTTGACACCACGATGCGGCTGACCTCTCCGTCAAGATGGCGGAGGAGGAGAAGGTGGGGGAGNGAAGGGTGGCAGGAGGAGGAGTTTGAGCATCACGGCTTAGATGCTTGCGACCTCTCCGTCAAGATAGCGGAGGAGGAGATGGAGGAGGTGGAGGAGGTGGAGGAGGAGGTGGAGGAGGAGATAGTGGAGGAGGAGGAACAGAAGGCGGAGGAGGAGGGAGAGAAGAGAGTGGCGGAGGAGGAGGATTTGTTTGACGCCATCACGGCGTGGCTGATTGCGAGCGCTCCGTCAAGATGGCGGAGGAGGAGAAGGTGGAGGAGGAGGAGGAGGAGACAGTGGAGGAGGAGGAGATAGTGGAGGAGGAGGATTTGTTTGGCGCCCTCCTTGACTTGGACACTTGCGAGTCTCCGTCAAGACAGGGGGAGGAGGAGATAGGAGAGGAGGTGAGGAGGAGGTGGAGGGAGGAAGACAAAGAGGAGGAGGATTTGTTTGACACCATCGATGGCTTGGACGCTTGCGACCTCCGTCAAGATGGTGGAGGAGGAGAAGGTGGAGGCAGAGGAGGAGAAGAAGACAAGACAGGGAGGAGGAGGATTTGTTTGACACCTTTCTTGACTTGGATGCTTGCGACCTCTCCGCCAAGACAGCGGATCAGCAGCAGACAGNGGAGCAGCAGGAGCAGCAGGAGGAGGGGGAGGAGGAGGAAGAAGGAGGAGGGAGAGAAAATGGCGGAGGAGGAGGATTTGTTTGACGCCACCATTGACTTGGATGATTGCAAGTCCCCGTCAAGAAGGTGGAGGAGGTGGAGGGAGGGAAGGAGGAGGATTTGTTTGACACCATCGATGGCTTGGACGCTTGCGACCTCTCCGTCAAGATGGTGGAGGAGGAGGAGGAGGCTGAGAAGATTGCAGAGATGGAGCAGAAGGTGGAGGGAGGGAAAATGGCGGAGGATTTGTTTGGCACCCTTCTGGCTTGGACGCTGGCGACCTCTCCGTCAAGATGGCGGAGGAGGAGGAGATAGTGGTGGAGGAGGAGGAGGTGGAGGAGAAAGACAAGACAGCGGAGGAGGAGGAGGATTTGTTTGACGCCATCGACGTCGTGGCTGATTGCGAGCTCGCCGTCAAGATGGCGGAGGAGGAGGAGGAGGGGGTGGGGATCACCGCGTCTTGGGCACCTTGGACTGGGACCTCGGTGAGACCTTCGCCNAGGACGGGTGACAACGACGACAACGTGGACCGGCAAGAACTAGAGCAGCCATCAGCCCCCCTCCACCGTACGCCCGGCGTGCCTCCCGGCGTGCCTCCTGGTACCGCCCGCACTGCCCGCACCGCCCGGCCGAGCGTAGCGCCACCACGGCACGGGCGGCGTCACCGATCAAGGACGGCGGTGACGGTTGCCGCAGGCGGTGGCGGCGGTCGACCACGCAGCTCGCGCAGAACGTAACGAGCGTGGCGACGGCAGTGGTGGTGGTGGCGGTGGTGGTGGTGGTGAGGGTGGTGGTGGAGGTGGTGGTCGTGGTGGTGGATGTGGTGGTCGTGGTGAGGGTGGTGGTGGCGGTGATGGTGATGGTGTTGTTCGTGGTGGTAGCAATGATGGCGGTAGTGGTCGTAGTGATGAATGCATCGGTGGTGGATGTGGTGATGGTGGTGATGCCGGAGGTGATTTTGAGTCCCCGGAATCGAAGGGGAGGGGCGTCTGCGATGACGTCATCCCTGGGACGCCCTCCCCACCGGGACCCACGCGGACGCCCAAGTCCCTGAGGGGTCGACACCTCGGAGGGACGGAGGCAGCGCTGACGAGACGCGGACTGCCGCAGCTGCCAACGTCGCCAAGAGGAAAGACGTCGTGTGGGCAAGTGGCGGCGACGGTGGTGGCGGCGGTGGCGGTGGTGGTAGCAGTGGTAGTGGTGGTGGCGGCGGTGGTGGTGGCGGTGGTGGTGTCGGTGGTGGTGGCGGCGGTCTGGAGCCCAAAAGTGACTTCTCCTCTCGCACCAAACGGCGGAGACAAATCTGCATTCGGCCGCCCGGTTCCACCGAGCAGGGCTAGGCAAGGGCAGGCTGGGGCGGCACCAGGCCAAATTGACACGGAAGCAAGCGGCGGAAAGGAAATCGGTTCAGCTGCGAAGGTTGACGGGAGGCTAGGCGAGGGCAGGCTGGGGCAGCACCGGGCCAGACCGTCACTGAAACAAACGGCGGAAAGGAAATCGGTTCAGCTGCGAAGGTTGACGGGAGGCTAGGCGAGGGCAGGCTGAGGGCAGCACCGGGCCAGACCGTCACTGACGCAAACGGCGGAAAGGAAATCGGTTCAGCTGCGAAGGTTGACGGGAGGCTAGGCGAGGGCAGGCTGGGGGCAGCACCGGGCCAGACCGTCACTGAAACAAACGGCGGAAAGGAAATCCGTGCAGCTGCGAAGGTTGACGGGAGGCTAGGCGAGGGCAGGCTGGGGACGGCACCAGGCCAGACGGACGCTGAAGCAAACGACGGAAAGGAAATCCGTGCAGCTGCGAAGGACGACGGGAGGCTAGGCGAGGGAAGGCTGGGGGCAGCACCGGGCCCAATTGCCGACCGAGCGTGCCGATGGCCACCGTCGCCGCGAGTCGGTGGCCAAGAAGAGGGAGGAGGAGAAGGAGGAGGTGGAGGAATGGGAGGTGGAGGAGGAGGAGGTGGAGAAGGAGGTGGAGCAGGTGGAGGAGGAGGTGGAGGAGATGGAGTAGGAGGTGGAGGAGGTGGACGAGATGGAGGTGGAGGAGGTGGAGGAGGTGGAGGTGTAGGAGGTGGTGGAGGTGGTGGAGGTGTAGGAGGAGGTGGAGGAGGAGGTGGAGGAGGAGGTAGGAGGAGGTGGAGAAGGTGGAGGAGGTGGAGGAGGTGGAGGAGGAGGAGATAGAGGAGGGAGAGGAGGAGGTGGAGGAGGAGATGGAGGAGGAGGAGGAGGAGGTGGAGGAGGTGGAGGTGGAGGAGGAGGAGGTGGAGGAGGAGGAGGTAGGAGGAGGAGGTGGAGGTGGAGGAGGTGGAGGAGGAGGTGACGTGGGAGGCGAGGGAAGTCTAGGCCGCTTTCGAGTCCCAGCGGAGTCGGAGGCGTCCGACCGAGACGGCTACTGCATCGTGGACGTGGCGAGCGACCGTCGGTTGTTCGCCACATTCCTCAAGGAGTGGGAGGCTCAGCCTCGCTACTCCGTAGCGCTCGCCTGGGAGGGGCGCAGAGGTGCGGGAGGGGGTAGTGGTGGAGGTGGTGGAGGTGGAGGAGGAGGTGGAGGTGGAGGAGGAGGTGGAGGAGGAGGGGGAGTTTCGACGGTCATCGGCGGGAGGTTTTATACAGGTGAGACGCTGGTAGTGTGGATTACGGGAACACCGCAGACTGTACACTACACTATACACTACACTATACACTACACTATACACTACACTATACACTACTATACACTACACACTACACTAATACACACTACACACTACACACTACACTATACACTACACTATATACTAACCACTACACTATACACTACTACACTATACACTACACTATACACTACACTATACACTACACTATACAACACTATACTATACACTATACTATACACTATACACTACACTATACACTACACTATACTACACTATACACTATATACTACACTATACTATACACTATACACTACACTATACACTACTATACACACACTATACACTAAACTATACACTACACTATACACTACACCCATAGACTACTCACACAGAGACTCACACACAGACACAGACACCCATAGACTCACNGAAACNGACACCCATAGACTACTCACCATAGACTACACACAGACACTAGACACCCATAGACTAACACACATACACAGACACCCATAGACTNACACACAGACACCACACTAACACAGACACCCATAGACTACTCACCCATAGACTCACACACAGACACAGACACCCATAGACTAACACACAGACACCATAGACTCACACACAGACACCCATAGACTCACAGACATNCACCCACAGACTAACACAGACACCCATAGACTAACTCACACAGACACCCATAGACTAACACACAGACACAGACACCCATAGACTAACACAGACACAGACACCCATAGACTAACACAGACACAGACACCCATAGACTCACAGACACAGACACCCATAGACTNACACACAGACACCCATAGACTAACACACAGACACCCATAGACTACTCACACAGACAACCATAGACTACTCACACAGACTCACACACAGACACCCATAGACTACTCACACAGACTCACACAGACACTACACCCATAGACTCAGACACAGACACCCATAGACTACTCACACAGACTCACACACAGACACTCACAGACTCACACACAGACACAGACACTCACACATACACCATAGACTATAACACAGACTCACAGACACAGAAACCCANAGACTACTCACACNTAGACTCAGACACAGACACCATAGACTACTCACACATAGACTCACACACAGACACAGAACCCATAGAACCAACTATAGACTACTGTGAGACACAGACACCCATAGACTACTCACACATAGACTCACACACAGACACAGACACCCAGACACTCACACAGACTACACACACAGACACCCATAGACTACTCCACACAGACTCACACACAGACACCCANAGACTACTCACACNTAGACTCACACACAGACACAGAACCCATAGACTACTCACACTATAGACTCACACACACAGACACAGACACTCCNTAGACTACTCACACAGACTCACACACAGACACAGACACCCANAGACTACTCACACAACACACACACAGACACCCAACTACNCACACACTCACATACAGACACAGACACCCANAGACTACTCACAAAGACNACTNACACAAAGACANTAACACAAAGACTAANTCACAATGACTCCATTCANTNGGCCCTGTGACAAATGGCGCGGTNGGCGGACCTCNGAGTNGGCTGGANCCTCCCAGCGACGCAGCGGCCAATGGAGCACAGTNGGCNGAGCCAGGCGCGTAGTTCGGGCGGAGCCTCCGGCAGGCGGCCAATNGGAGCACAGTGGCGGGCCAGGCGTAAAGTGGTGGGCNTGGCAGTCGTGCTATGGGCTNGACTCATNCTACGTTTCGCCCAGAGCGACCCTGTGGGACGTCCCTTACCCACAGACACCCACAGACANCCACAGAGACCCATAGACACCCTAGGCACCCATAGAGACCCACAGAGACCCACAGACCCACGACTCACTAGAGACCCATAGACTCACATAGAGACCCACAGACACCCACAGACTCNCTAGCCCACAGAGACCCATAGACTCCNTAGAGACCCAGAGACCCATAGAGACCCACAGAGACCCACAGAGACCCACTGACTCACAGAGACCAAGACACCCAGGCACCCAGAGACCCATAGNCACTCACACACCCACAGACCCATAGAGAACAATCACCCACAGAGACCACAGACACCCACAGACTCCAGAGACCCATAGAGACCCAAGACACAGAGACCACAACACCCACAGACACAACCACAGAGACCCATAGACTCATAGAGACCCATAGAGACCCTAGAGACCCACAGAGACCCACAGAGACCCATAGACTCACATAGAGACCACAGACACCCACAGACTCATAGAGACCCCAGAGACCCATAGACTCATAGAGACCATAGAGACCCACAGAGANCCATAGACCCAGAGACCCAGAGACCCACAGAGACCCACAGAGACCCATAGAGCTCACCCTGCAGAGACCCACAGAGACCCACAGAGACCCATAGAGACCACAGACACCCACAGATACATAGAGACCCATATACANCCACAGAACCCTGAGACCCACAGACACCCACAGACTCCATAGAGACCCTATACACCCACAGAGACCCTAGAGACCCACAGAGACCATAGACACACAGAGACCCATAGACTCACAGAGACCCAGACACCCNTAGACACCACAGACTCATAGAGACCCACAGAGACCCATAGACTCCAAGAGACCCATAGACCCATGAGAGACCCACAGAGACCCATAGAGACCCACAGAGACCCATAGGACAGAGACCCACAGAGACCCATAGACACCCACAGAGACCACAANCCACAGACACCCATAGACACCCACAGACACCCACAGAGACCCACAGACACCCATATACACCCACAGAGACACATAGAGACCATAGACACCCACAGAGACCCACAGAGACACCACCCATAGACACCACAGAGACACATAGAGACCCATAGACACCCACAGAGACCCATAGAGACCCATAGACACCATAGAGACCCACAGACACAGAGACCCATAGACCACAGAGACCCATAGAGACACACAGAGACCCATAGAGACCCATAGAGACACCCACAGAGACCCACAGAGACCCATAGCATAGACACCCACAGAGACCCACAGACACCCACAGACACCCAGAGACCCACAGANACCCATAGNCACCCATAGAGACCCATAGAGACCCATAGAGACCCACAGACACCCACAGAACCCACAGAGACCCACAGAGACCCATAGAGACCCATAGATANCNCACAGACACCCATAGACACCACAGAGACCCACACACAGAGACCCATAGAGACCCATAGAGACCCCATACACCCATAGAGACCCATAGACTCCATAGACCATAGAACCAGAGACCCACAGAGACCCACAGAGCCACACAGAGACCCATAGAGACCATAGANACCACAGACACCCATAGAGACCCACAGAGACACCATATACTCACACAGACACCCACAGAGACACTCACAGAGACCCATAGAGACCCATAGAGACCCACAGACTCACAGAGACCCATAGACTACACCAATAGAACACAGAGACCCATAGAACNCNCACAGACACCCACAGAGACCCACAGAGACACATAGACACCATAGAGACCCACAACACCCATAGAGACCTACAGAGACCCACAGAGACACATAGACACCACAGAGACCTACAGAGACCCATAGAGACCCACAGGCANTCACACAGAGACCATAGACACCCACAGACACCCAGAGACCCATAGAGACCCCANAGACATAGAGACCCNCACAACATAGAGACCACAGAGACCCATAACACCCACAGAGACTCACAGAGACCCACATACACCCATAGAGACTCACAGAGACCCACAGACACCCACAGAGACTCACAGAGACCCACACATAGAGACCCANAGACACCCACAGAGACCCATAGAGACCCACAGAGACCCATATACACCCACAGAGACCCAACCCATAGACNACACAGAGACCCATAGNCACCCACAGAGACTCACAGAGACCATACACCCACAGAGACCCATAGACTCACAGAGACCCATANACACCCACAGAGACCCATAGAGACCCATAATCACAGAGACCATAGAACCCACAGAGACCCATACATNCACAGAGACCCATAGANACCACAGAGACCCATAGANACACAGAGACCCAAGAATACCCACAGACCCATAGANNACCCACAGCACACCCATAGAGACCCATACACCCATAGAGACCCATAGAACNCNCACAGAGACCCATAGANCACACAGAGACCCATAGAGACACACAGAGACCATAGAGACCCATAGACACAGAGACCCATAGAGACCATNNCCATACACCCACAGAGACCCATAGANACCCACAGAGACCCATAGANATACCACAGACACCCATAGAGACCCATAGACCATACCCACAGAGACCATAGAACACACAGAGACCCATAGAGACACACAGAGACCCATAGAGACCCATNCCCACAGAGACCATAGAGACCCATNCACCCATAGAGACCCATATAACCACAGAGACCCATAGAGACCCATAAGAGACCATAGACNCACAGAGACCCATAGAGACCCATAGACATACACAGAGACCCATAGAGACCCATAGAGCNAACACAGAGACCCATAGAGACCCATAGAGACCCATAGAGACCCACAGAGACCCATAGAGACCCATAGAGACCCATAGANATNCACAGAGACCATAGACTCACATAGAGACCCATACACCCATAGAGACCCATAGACACCCACAGAGACCCACAGAGACACAGAGAAGACACACAGACACCACAGAGACCAGAGATGCCCATAGAGACTCATAGAACCCACAGAGACCCATAGACACCCACAGAGACCCATAACCCACAGAGACCCATAGACANCCACAGAGACCATAGAGACCCNTAGAGACCCACAGAGACCCATAGACACCCACAGAGACCATAGAGACCACAGAGACCCATAGACACCCACAGAGACTCACAGAGACACAGACAAGCCCATAGAGACTCACAGAGACCCACAACACCCACAGAGACTCACAGAGACCCACAGACACCCATAGAGACCCATAGACACCACGAGACCCATAGAGACCCACAGAGTACCCATATACACCCACAGAGACCTAGAGACCCATAGAGCNACACTGGGGAGAGCCCATAGCACAGAGACTCACAGAACCNACATACACCCACAGAGACCCATAGACTNACACAGAGACCCATATACACCACAGAGACCCATAGAGACCCATAGACACACAGAGACCCATAGCCCACAGAGACCCATAGACTCACAGAGACCATAGAACCCACAGAGACCCATAGAACCCACAGAGACCCATNCCCAACAGGACCCATAGAACCCACAGAACCCATAGAGACCCATAGACACCATAGAGACCCATAGAACNCCACAGAGACCCATAANATCACACAGAGACCATAGAGACACACAGAGACCCATAGAGACCCATAGANACCCACAGAGACCCATAGAGACCCATAGACACCCACAGAGACCCATANCANACCCACAGAGACCCATAGAACCCACAGACACCCATAGAGACCCATAGACACCCATAGAGACCCATAACCCACAGAGACCCAAAACCCACAGAGACCCATAGAATACCCACAGAGACCCATAGAACCCACAGAGACCCATAGAACCCACAGACACCCATAGAGACCCATATGACACCCATAGAGACCCATAGANTACNCNCACAGAGACCCATAGAATACNCACAGAGACCCATAGAGACCACAGACCCATAGAGACCCATAGAACCCAAGAGACCCATAGAGACCCATAGACACCCACAGAGACCCATAGAGAGCACCCACAGAGACCCATAGAACCCACAGACACCCATAGAGACCCATAGACCCAAGAGACCCAACACACAGAGACCCATACACACAGAGACCCATAGAGACGACACCCACAGAGACCATAGAGACCCATCATAGAGACCNATATAACCCACAGAGACCCATACCATAGAGACCCATAGACTCACAGAGACCCATAGAGACCCATACATCACAGAGACCAGAGACCCATAGACTACACAGAGAATAGAGACCCATAGAGACCCATAGAGACCCACNCACAGAGACCCATAGAGACCATAGAGACCCATAGAGACCCATAGAGACCCATACNCACAGAGACCCATACTCCTAGAGACCCATATACACCCATACCCATAGACACCACAGAGACCCACACCCACAGAGACCCACAGAGACCCACAGACACCCACAGAGACCATAGAGACTCATAGAACCCACAGAGACCCATAGACACCCACAGAGACCCATAGACCCACAGAGACCATAGACACCCACAGAGACCCATAGAGACCAGAGACCACAGAGACCCATAGACACCCACAGAGACCCATAGAGACCCACAGAGACCCATAGACACCCACAGAGACTCACAGAGACCCACAGACACCCATAGAGACTCACAGAGACCCACAGACACCACAGAGACTCACAGAGACCCACAGACACCCATAGAGACCCATACACCCACAGAGACCCATAGAGACCCACAGAGACCCATATACACCCACAGAGACCCATAGAGACCCATAGACATACACAGAGACCCATNGACACCCACAGAGACTCACAGAGACCAACACCCACAGAGACCCATAGACTCACACAGAGACCATATACACCACAGAGACCCATAGAGACNATAGACTACACAGAGACCCATAGAGACCCACAGAGACCCACAGAGACCCATAGATACCCACAGAGACCCATAGAACCCACAGAGACCCATAGAATACNCCACAGACACCCATAGAGACCCATAGACACCCATAGAGACCCATAGANCCATACNCCACAGAGACCATAGATACACACAGAGACCCATAGAGACACACAGAGACCCATAGAGACCCATAGACACCCACAGAGACCCATAGAGACCCATACACCCACAGAGACCATAGAACCCACAGAGACCCATAGATACCCACAGACACCCATAGAGACCCATACACCCATAGAGACCCATAGANACCCACAGAGACCCATAGAACACACAGAGACCCATAGAGACACACAGAGACCCATAGAGACCCATAGACACCCACAGAGACCCATAGNCTACACACCATAGAGACATAGACACCCATAGAGACCCATAGAGACCCATAGACATACTACAGAGACCCATAGAGACCCATAGACNACACCCATAGAGACCCATAGACNCACAGAGACCCATAGAGACCCATAGAGACCCATAGAGACCCATAGAGACCATAGACNACACAGAGACCCATAGAGACCCACAGAGACCATAGAGACCCATAGAGACCCATNGACTACACAGACCCATAGACTCACATAGAGACCCATATACACCCATAGAGACCCATAGACACCCACAGAGACCCACAGACNCAGAGACCCACAGACACCCACAGAGACCCATAGAGACCCATAGAGACTCATAGANACCCACAGAGACCCATAGACACCCACAGAGACCCATAGACCACAGAGACCCATAGACACCCACAGAGACCCATAGAGACCCATAGACTCATAGAGACCCATAGATACTCACAGAGACCCATAGACTACACAGAGACCCATAGAGACCCATAGACTACACCCACAGAGACTCATAGACACGGGGTAAACCGTGTGGGTTGACATCTGTGAGGAATCCAATGTACCAATGTCTCACTTCGCCCCCCCACCCCTCACTGCCCTTTGACCCCCCACCCCCCCCACTCAGACCCTGACGACAGCCTAGCCCCTCCCCCATCGCGCCCGACCTCCACGTGGCTTCGCGCCTCCGTGCCATTGGCCGGGTGCTGGCCGGGGGAGGAGCTTCCTGAGAGGGGGCGGAGCCAGCCGCGTCGCCATGGTGATGAGTGACGCGCTGGATGGGATCTGTGGCCTGGTTGAAGCCTGCGGCCTGGATCCACGTGGTGACTTCGAAGACCCAAGGTGTCTTCCTTTCTTTTTCTTCTTGGTTTTTTCGGTAAAGGCACGTAGAAGGGAAGTAATAAAATGATAAAATAATTATGTTATTATGTTTTATTTTTATTTATTACTTCCTTCTACGTGACGACTTTACCGAAAGAACCAAGAAGATGAATCCCTGCTGCAGTCACGAAAGCTTTAAATCGAAATGGTTTTTTACCCTTTTATCTGGCAACAAAACTGACACCTTTTTGTTTGCATAGACCACAATACCTGCAGTCATAATGCAAACAAAACACACAACTCTGATAATGTATGTGCGCTGTCCTTGAAGTTGATTGGTCCACACCTGAGACAGCTTTCCTTAGAGCCTAGTCTCACATGGTCCTTGAAGTTGATTGGTCCACACCCGAGACAGCTTTCCTTAGAGCCTAGTCTCACATGGTCCTTGAAGTTGATTGGTCCACACCCGAGACAGCTTTCCTTAGAGCCTAGTCTCACATGGTCCTTGAAGTTGATTGGTCCACACCCGAGACAGCTTTGCTTAGAGCCTAGTCTCACATGGTGTTGGACCAGATGACGCCAAAAGGCGCACAACTCAAAGACAATGCACCTTCAGAGTATGAGAGCTCGGGTAAGCATTTACACCATTGGAACCTCATTTGCCAGTAAAAAATATAATTGNTTTTTTATCCTTCTATCCGGCAACAAAACTGACACCTTTTTACAAGGAGTCATGTTTGCATAGACCACAATACCTGCGGTCGTAATGCAAACAAAAAACACAACTCTGATAATGTATGTGCACTGTCCTTGAAGTTGATTGGTCCACACCCGAGACAGCTTTCCTTAGAGCCTAGTCTCACATCATGGGAATTAGGGTGCGGGATCAAACCCACGACTTCCTGTGTACCAGGCGAGGTCGTTAACATCTCAGCATCGAACCCACGACCTCCTGTACACCAGGCGAGGTAGTCAACATCTCAGCATCGAACCCACGACCTCCTGTGTACCAGGTGAGGTAGTCAACATCTCCCCGAGCCATCAGCGGCACGGCCCCCCACCCTCCCCACGCCCCCCCCTACCCCCCCCACCCCTACTCCCACCCCCACACCTCCCCGGTAACCAGCGGCCGCCATGGGCAGGTTGCCGCGTGGCTCCTCGACCAACCGGATCGCTCGCTGCTCGCCATGGCAACGGCGTTGTCGTCGGGGGTCATCGCCGGGGCGGCGGACCTGAGGGCTGCCGCCGGGGTCCTCTCCGCAGAGCTCCGGGGCGTCCGCGGAGACGCCCGCTGGGCCGCAGGGGGCGGCCGTCGAGGGCGCCATCGCGTATACTGTCATGGCCGCCCTGCGCGAAGGCTTGCGGGAACGGGGTCTGCTCGGTGAGGGTTGTTGTCGATGTCGCCGACGACGCCACTACAGCAACAACACTACTACACCACCGTCTCTACTACACCACCACCACCACTACACCAACACCAATACACCACCACTACAGCAACACCACTACACCACCACTACCACTACACCACCACCACTACCACTACACCACCACTATCACTACACCACCACTACCACTACACCACCACAACCACTACACCACCACCACCACTACACCACCACCACCCCCATCTCCACCACCACCACTACACTACACCCCATCTCAACCACCACCACCATCTCCACCACCACAACCACCACTATCACCACCACCACCACTACACCACCACTATCACTACACCACCACTACACACCACCACCACTATCACTACACCACCACTATCACTACACCACCACTACCACTACACCACCACCACCACTACACACCACCACTATCACTACACCACCACTACCACTACACACACCACCCCCATCTCCACCACCACTACCACACCACCCCACTCAACCACCACACCATCTCCACCACCACAACCACCACTACACCACCACCACCACTACACCACACCACACTATCACTACACCANCACTACACTATCACTACACCACCACTATCACTACACCACCACTACCACNACCACCACCACCACTACACCACCCACACCACCACCACCACTACCACTACACCACACCACCACCACTACACTACACCACCACCACCACTACACCACCACTACACCACCACCACTACCACTACACACCACTACCACTACACCACCACCACCACCACTACACCACCACCAACACCCCATCTCACCACCCCATCTCCACCACCCCCATCTCCACCACCACCACTACCACCCCATCTCCACCACACCACTACACCACCACCACTACCACCCCCATCTTCACCACCACCACTACACCACCACCACTACCACCCCCATCTTCACCACCACCACTACACCACCACCACTACCACCCCCATCTCCACCACCACCACCACCACCACCACAACCTCTCCACCCCCGCCCCCCCCCCCAGGGTACTTCACCGCCACCGAGATGCCGTCCGTGGCCACGTTGGCCCTCATGAGGCTCAACGGCGTTGGCTTCAGCGCCGAGGCCTGTGCCGGCGCGCGGCAAGCCGTGACGCTCTCCATCACGCGGCTGGAGCGGGAGGCCCGGCACCTCGCCGGGAGACCCCTGGACCTGACGAGCGCACGCGACCTGGCCACGGTGAGACCTCTCGCCGACACCGCCACGGTGCCGGCCAGGCGGCCGGGCGGCCGACGCCGGCCACCGTGAGGCCTCCACGCAGTGCCGGATGATCATCGCACTATTCTTTCGGTAAAATCCACTTTCTTGCTGTGGATTTCACAAATTTGATTTTTGGTTCAAATTTTCTTGCTGTGGATTTCACGAATTTGAATTTTTGTACAAATTTTCTTGCTGTGGATTTCACAAATTTGATTTTTTTTCAAATTTTCTTGCTGTGGATTTCACGAATTTGAATTTTTGTTCAAATTTTCTTGCTGTGGATTTCACAAATTAGAATTTTTTTCAAATTTTCTTGCTGTGGATTTCACAAATTAGAATTTTTTCAAATTTTCTTGCTGTGGATTTCACGAATGAGAATTTTTTTCAAATTTTCTTGCTGTGGATTTCACAAATTAGAATTTTTGTTCAAATTTTCTTGCTGTGGATTTCACAAATTTGATTTTTTTTCAAATTTTCTTGCTGTGGATTTCACGAATGAGAATTTTTTTCAAATTTTCTTGCTGTGGATTTCACAAATTAGAATTTTTGTTCAAATTTTCTTGCTGTGGATTTCACAAATTTGAATTTTTTTCAAATTTTCTTGCTGTGGATTTCACGAATGAGAATTTTTTTCAAATTTTCTTGCTGTGGATTTCACGAATTTAAATTTTTTTCAAATTTTCTTGCTGTGGATTTCACAAATTTAAATTTTTGTTCAAATTTTCTTGCTGTGGATTTCACGAATTTGAATTTTTTTCAAATTTCTTGCTGTGGATTTCACTAATTGGAATTATTTTTCAAATTTTTTTGCTGTGGATTTCACAAATTAGATTTTTTTTCAAATTTTCTTGCCGTGGATTTCACAAATTTGAATTATTGTTCAAAATTTCTTGCTGTGGATTTCACAAATTAGAATTTTTTTCAAATTTTCTTGCTGTGGATTTCACAAATTTGAATTTTTGTTCAAATTTTCTTGCTGTGGATTTCACTAATTGGAATTTTTTCAAATTTTCTTGCTGTGGATTTCACAAATTTTCAAATTTTCTTGCTGTGGATTCACGAATGAGAATTTTTTTCAAATTTTCTTGCTGTGGATTTCACAAATTAGAATTTTTTTCAAATTTTCTTGCTGTGGATTTCACAAATTTGAATTTTTTTCAAATTTTCTTGCTGTGGATTTCACGAATGAGAATTTTTTTAAATTTTCTTGCTGTGGATTTCACGAATTTAAATTTTTTTCAAATTTTCTTGCTGTGGATTTCACAAATTTGAATTTTTTTCAAATTTTCTTGGTGTGGATTTCACGAATTTGAATTTTTTTCAAATTTCTTGCTGTGGATTTCACTAATTTTTTTTTTAATTTTTTTGCTGTGGATTTCACAAATTAGANTTTTTTTCAAATTTTCTTGCCGTGGATTTCACAAATTTGAATTATTGTTCAAATTTTCTTGCTGTGGATTTCACAAATTAGAATTTTTGTTCAAATTTTTTGCTGTGGATTTCACAAATTTGAATTTTTTTCAAATTTTCTTGCTGTGGATTTCACAAATTTGAATTTTTTTCAAATTTTCTTGCTGTGGATTTCACAAATTTGAATTTTTGTTCAAATTTTCTTGCTGTGGATTTCACTAATTGGAATTNTTTTCAAATTTTCTTGCTGTGGATTTCACAAATTAGAATTTTTTTCAAATTTTCTTGCTGTGGATTTCACAAATTTGAATTTTTTTCAAATTTTCTTGCTGTGGATTTCACGAATGAGAATTTTTTCAAATTTTCTTGCTGTGGATTTCACAAATTAGAATTTTTTTCAAATTTTCTTGCTGTGGATTTCACAAATTTGAATTTTTTTCAAATCTTCTTGCTGTGGATTTCACGAATGAGAATTTTTTTCAAATTTTCTTGCTGTGGATTTCACGAATTTAAATTTTTGTTCAAATTTTCTTGCTGTGGATTTCACAAATTTGAATTTTTTTCAAATTTTCTTGCTGTGGATTTCACAAATTTGAATTTTTTCAAATTTTCTTGCTGTGGATTTCACAAATTAGAATTTTTTTCAAATTTTCTTGCTGTGGATTTCACAAATTAGAAATTTTTGTAATTTTCTTGCTGTGGATTTCACAAATTTGAATTTTTGTTCAAATTTTCTTGCTGTGGATTTCACAAATTTGAATTTTTTTTAAATTTTCTTGCTGTGGATTTCACAAATTTGAATTTTTTTTCAAATTTTCTTGCTGTGGATTTCACTAATTTGAATTTTTTTCAAATTTTCTTGCTGTGGATTTCACAAATTTGAATTTTTGTTCAAATTTTTTTCACAAATTTGAATTTTTTTCAAATTTTCTTGCTGTGGATTTCACTAATTTGAATTTTTGTTCAAATTTTCTTGCTGTGGATTTCACAAATTAGAATTTTTTTCTGACAGCGTCTTGCCGACGATTTCCCACCTGAGGACGGCTGCTTGCGTTGTGGTCGAAACGTCGTGAGAATTTTTTATGATGTTTTATTTTTATTATTTTATTATTTCCCTTCTACGTGACGACTTTACCGAAAGAACTAAGAATGTGCAATTACTTTACCGTACAAGTGACAAAATGTGGGGTTTTAATATTTAATGTATGGGGCCGTCCATAAATGACGTCACACGATTTTGGACGATTTTTGACCCCCCCCTCACCTCGTCACACAAAGTCAGACCCCCCCAAAACCATGTTTCTATTTTAAAAATGAAACATGCTTCAAATCGCTTTAAACTATTGTTGTCATTGTAGCGCGTATTTAATGTGGCGCTGCCCTCTGATGTTGTAAGGAGTCTTGTTATAACAATTAGTGTTGTTATAACAATTAGTGTTATAACAATTAGTGTTGTTATGACAATTAGTGTTATAACAATTAGTGTTGTTATAACAATTCTATATTTATTTAAAGTTGCGCATTTTGATGTGACGTCACATTTCTCAAACCCCACCCTCCCCCTCGTCACACATCGTCACAAATGTCTGACCCCACCCACCCCCCAGGAACGTGACGTCATTTATGGCCGGTCCAAGAGCTCCTTTATAACAACATTTGCGACAGGCCCGCACTTAGCCCACCCCGAGATGTTTGACGCGAGGTTTGGCTGGTGGGGGGGTCCCAGGGAGAGTTGGTGTCACCACACGGACTCTCGCATCCCAAATCCTCCTCACTCCTCACCCCCCCCCCCCGTGTCTCCCTCACCCCTCCCTGACCCCCCCCCCGTGTCTCCTCCCTCACCCCTCCCCCCGTGTCTCCCTCACCCTCCCTGACCCCTCACCCTCCCTGACCCTCACCTCCCCTCCCTCACCCCCCCCCGTGTCTCCCCCTCCCTCCCTCCCTCCCTTACCCTCGTGTCTCTTTCCCCCCTCCCTNCCCCTCACCCCTCCCCCTCACCCCTCCCCCCTCCCTCCCCCTCCCCCCCCTCCCCTCCCTCCCCTCCCTCCCTCACCCCTCCCCCCTCACCCCCTGCCCCCTCACCCCCTGCCCCCTCACCCCTCCTTCCCCTCTCCCTCACCCCCCTCCCTCACCCCTCCCCCTCACCCCCCTCCCTCACCCCCCCTCCCTCACCCCTCTCTCCCCCTCCCTCACCCCTCCCTACCTTCCTCACCCCCCCCCTCCCCCCCTCCCCCTCCCCCCTCCCCCCTCCAGGTTTTATTTTCGGAGCTGAAGCTGCCTCCTCGGTGTCTCCCTGGCGCCTCGACAGCAAAACGCAACTCGCGCATCCCCAGCACAGCACGGGTACCACACCCACACTCGCACACATCGACATGCATTAACATGCGTTAACATGCATTAACATGCATCGGCACGCGTTAACATACATTAACATGCATCGGCACGCATTAACATGCATTAACATGCATCGGCACGCATTAACATGCATTAACATGCATCGGCACCCATTAACATGCATTAACATGCATTAACATGCATCGGCACGCATTAACATGCATTAACATGCATCGGCACGCATTAACATGCATTAACATGCATTAACACGCATCAACATGCATTAACATGCATTAACATGCATTAACATGCATTAACATGCATTAACATGCATTAACATGCATCGGCACGCATTAACATGCATTAACATGCATCGGCACGCATTAACATGCATTAACATGCATTAACACGCATTAACACGCATTAACATGCATTAACATGCATTAACATGCATTAACATGCATCGACACGCATTAACATGCATTGACGTACATTAACATACATTAACATGCATTAGCATATATTAACATACATTAGCATACATTAACATGCATTAACATAATACACATACATACACACTCATCCACTCACACACTCACACACTCACTCACCAGTCCCACTCACACTCACTCACTCACTCACTTGCCCACTCACTCCCACACACCCACCACTCACTCACTNACCCACTCACCACTCACCATCCACCACTCACTCACCCACTNACTCACTCCCCACTCACTCACTCACACACCCACACTCACTCACCCATTCACTCACCCACTCACTCACTTACCCACTCACCCACTCACCCACTCACCACTCACTCACTCACTCACCCACACACTCACCCACCCACACACACCCACCCACTCACTCACCCACTCACTCACCCACCCACCCACTCACTCACCCACTCACCACTCACTCACTCACTCACCCACCACTCANCCACCACACACTCACACACTCACTCACCCACACTCACCCACCCACTCACTCACTCACCCACTCACCACCACTNACCACTCACTCGCCCACACCACCAACCTCCCANACTCACCACTCACTCACTCACTCACCACNACCACTCACTCACCACTCACCACACTCACTCACCCACCCACTCACTCACTCACCCACACACTCACCCACCCACCCACCCACCCACTCACTCACCCACTCACTCACCCACTCACTCACTCACCNACTNACCCACTCACCTACTCACCACTCACTCACCACTCATCACTCACATCACCACTCACATCACCANTCACTCACTCACCCACTTACTCANTCACTCACTCACCCTCACTCACCCACCCACTCTCACTCACCCACCCACTCACCCACCCACTCACACACCCACCCACCACTCACTTTCNCACTCACNACTNACTCACTCTCAATCACCCACCACTCACCACTCACTCTCAGCCACTCACCACTACACCCACTCACCCACCACTCACTCACTNACCCACACACTCACCCACCCATTTACCCCACTCACTCACCACCACTCACTCACCCACCACTCACTACTCACTCACCACTCACTCACTACACCATCCACTCACTCACTCACCCACACACTCACCACCACACACCCACCCACTCACTACACCCACCCACCCACCCACTCACTCACCCACTCACTACANCCTCACCANCNACTCACTNACCACCACTCACTCACTCACTNACCCCACTCACTCACCACTCACCACCACTCACNCACCCACTCNCTCACTCACCACCCACCCACCCCACTCACTCACCCACCCACACACTCACCCACCACCCACTACCCAACTACCCACCCACTCACTCACTCACCACCCACTCACTCACCACTCACTCACCCACCNACACACCACCCACTCACTACCCACCCACTCACCATTCACTACACCCACCACTCACCACTCACTACCCACCACCACCACTCANTCACCACTCACTCACTCACTCACCATCACTACACCCANCCACCACNACGTCACNACCCACCANCCACTCACTCACTNACCANTANCCACTACCACTCACTCACTACACACTCACTNACTACTCACTNACGCATTCACTNACTCACCACCACCACTCACCACCCACTACTCACTACCCACCACACACACTACACCCACCACCCACCACCAACTCACCCACCCACCCACACACTNACCCACCCACCACCCACTNACACTCACTACCCCCGTGTCTCCCCAGGAGGTGTTGGAGTCACTCTCTGCCCTACCCGCTGCGCNGACTATACTCTATGGCGCCGTTGACTGCGTCGCTGTCCCTGACGCTACCCGCTNGAAAGGANCATGCGGCGCTCAAGACGGGAATGTGCAGAGTTCANGCGCACTCCACCCTGTNACCACTACTAAACTACTCCTATACACTACTATACTATACACACTACACATGTACTAGTATACTACTACTATACTATACTATACAGTACTNCATATACTAGTACATATACACTAAACTANTACACTACTCAAGACGGGAATGTAGAGTTCAACACTCTACCCTGTCCGCCACACGGTGCTAAACTACATATACNACACTACACACTACACATATACAGTACTATACTATACTATACTACTATATATATACTATACTATACACTACTATACACTACTAAACTACTATACTATACACTATACTATACACACTATACACACTATACTACTATATATATACTATACTATACTACACTATACACTACTACACTATACTATACACTATACTATACACNACTATACACTACTATATTATACACTACTATACATACTATACACATATACACTACACTATATATACTATACTATACTATACATATACATACTATACACACTATATATACACTACTATACATACTATACTATACTATACACACTATACTACACTATACACTATATATACATACTATACACACTATACTATACTATACACACTATATAGTACACACTATATACNACNACTATACACACTATACNATACTATACTATACTATACACACTATACACTACNAAACTAACACATACACACTAATATACTACTAAATATACACTAAATATACACTAATATACTATAAACTACCCTAAACACTACACATATACACTAAATATACACTAAATATACACTAATATACATAAACACTACCTAAACACACTACATATACACCAAATATACACTAAATATACACTAATATACTATAAACTACATAAAACTACACTAAACACTACTAAATATACTATAAATATACACTTAATATANCACTAAATATACATAAACACTATAAACTATACAATATACTAGTAAATATACACTAATATACACTATATACACTACTANCACTAAACNACTACTAAATTTACTACTAATATACTACACAAACACACTAAACTATACACTAACTACACACACACTATACTACTACTACACTATACACTACACTATACACACACTATACACACACTATACACTACTATACACNACACTATATATNTTACCTAAACTANACACTACACTCTACNATACNCTACACACTAATACACTACAATACTATATACNCTACACAACACTATACACTAACACTACAATTATACACCTAACACCACTACAGCTNCACTACACTATACATCACCTACNCTANAACTACTACACACTACTACATCACTATACACTCATATACNCTAACACTCTACTATACTATACATNCAATTATATACATTATNCACACTACTCACNCTACAACATTGTATTATACACTACTACACTATACATACACTATACACTACTACACTATCATACACTATACACTATACACTACACTATACACTACACTATACAATACACTATACTATACACATTATANACTATACACTACTACTACATACACTATACACATCACTACATACACTATACACCTACAACNCTACAACACTATATTATACACTAACACANTACACTACACTACATACNCAATTATAACACTACNCTACNCTAACACTAATATACACTATACACTAACACTATAGCACTACAACTACATACACNACACTACNCTNACACTANACACATTACACTTACACTAACACTACNCNCACACTCTATACTACAACNCTATTATATNCACTNCATAGCACATANACANACACTACTACTATACNCATACACTANACACTACTATACACTACTATACGACAACACTACNNACANTAACTATAANACACTACACNACACATACACANACACTACTACTACACATTTACACAATACTAATACNCTANACAATACACTATACTATACNCTACACTAAATTATACACTACTACNCCTAANACACACTATATATNCTAAACTACNNACACTACACTATACACTACACTATATACACTACACTACACTACTACACTATACACTACTACACTATACACTACTACTACNACTATACACTACTACACNACNCTGCACTNACACNACTCTACTACATACANACACCTACATACATTACACTTATACACTATACACTACACTACTACACTACTACACTACTACACTATACACTAGGAGAAGAAGTTGGAGAGGATGGGGGACATCATCTATGAGTACGGGGCAGAAAGCTTTGGAGTGCAAGAGGCAAAAGGCGGGAGAAAGGTTCCAACCCACCAGTTTCCAGGCGGCAACAAGAAATCGAGCGCCTCGTTCAAGAAAGGAGACAGCTTAAGAAACAGTGGAAGAAGGCCTCGGAAGTGGAAAAGAAGGGCATAGAGGCACTTCAGGCTGACATCAAAACCCGGTTGGCATCGCTCCGTAGAGCAGAGAGCCTACGGAAACGCAGAAGGAAGAAAGAACAAACTAGAACTCGATTCTATAAAGATCCCTTCAAGTTCCTTAAAAGTCTCTTCACGAAGGNAAAAAGTGGAGCTCTAAAACAACAAAGAAAGACCTAGAGGAGCACCTGAGAACGACAAACTTTGACTCAAAGCGACATGAACATCTGGCCATCCCATCAGATATCCCACCCATTGAACCCCCGGAACATCATATTGAGACCAGCTCTCCGACATGGAAAGAGGTGGAAGACACAGTTCCACGGGCAAGAACAGCATCAGCCCGGGGCCAAATGGAGGTCGCGTACAAAGTGTATAAGAACGCACCAGACGTCCTGAGGCTCCTCTGGAGGCTCATGAGAACAGCTTGGCAAAAGAAGATGATACCCAAAGTGTGGCGTAGGGCAGGCGGGGTCCTGATCCTAAGGCGAAGGATGCAGTGAACATCAGCCATCATTGGAAAGATGTTATTAACCACGCAAAAAAGACTTGATTACACTTTTTTGGACCATCTTATCTGACAGGCACTATCTCACTTTACTTTACGAGTGTTTAACAGTAATCTCTTCATTGTTCAGCGAGCATTAGTATAAACATGGGCATTTTCGTTATTTTCTATCATGTGTATCAGGCCTCCCCTCCCCCCTCTCTGTCCAATGCGTTGGCGCGTGCAGCAGTTTGTCTCTTGCGCACAATCGCTTCCACGCCGTTGCCCACCCTTTTGGCCCCGCCTCCCTCCCTCCCGATACGTTCCATTCATTGGCTACCACATTCTGATGAGCTCCCCCCCCCTCTCCTCCCCCCTCAACTCGCTTTTAAGGGATTACATCTTGAATCATTGCCTCACTTGATGCAGCTAATCTGGCTGTGACGGTCCCACCTGATGACGGAGACTTGTGTTGCCTCCGAAACGTCGTGATCTTTATTTTATTTTATTTTATTAATTTTGATGTTTTACCTACGTGACTTTACCGAAAAACCTAAGAATATGAATATAACATCAGCCAATTCTGCCCAATCTCCTTACTGAATGTCGAGTGTAAAATCTTCTTTAGGGTCATTGCCCAGAGGATGGCCGAGTACCTGCAAAGGAATGCGTACGTCGATACATCTGTACAGAAGGCAGGAATATCAGGGTTCTCTGGCTGCTTGGAACATTCCAGCATGATCTGGCACCAGATCCAAATGGCCAAGGTGGAGAAAAGGGACCTCCATGTAGTCTTCCTCGACCTTGCCAATGCATTTGGCTCTGTGCCCCATGAACTCCTGTGGTCTGCCTTCAGATTTTTCCACATACCGGACACCATCACAACCCTGGTGAAGTCGTACTTTCAGGATCTGCAGTTCTGCTTCACCACCTCAGAGTTCACCACCTCATGGCAAAGCCTGAATGTAGTATAATGGCGGGATGTACCATTTCTCCGTTGGCATTCCTGATGGCAATGGAGGTTATCATCAGATCCTCAAAATGGGTTGCTGGTGGACAGCGAGTCGACTCTGCTTTTCGCCTCCCTCCACTCAGAGCCTACATGGACGACATTACAACATTGACCACCACTGTCCCATGCACCAGGAGACTGCTCAGAAAACTCGAGGAGAACATCAGCTGGGCCCGTATGAAGATTAAACCATCCAAGTCACGCAGCATCTCGATTGTGAAGGGAGTACTCTGTGACCTGAAATTCTTCATCGGAGATGACCAAATCCCAACAGTGTCTGAGCAGCCGGTAAAAAGCCTTGGAAGGTGGTATGATGCAAGCCTGAAGGACAAAGACCAGGTGCAACAGCTGCGCAAAGACATCAGCAGTAGCCTACAGTCCATCGACAACACCCAGCTACCTGGAAAGTGAAAGGCCTGGTGTCTGCAGTTTGGTCTCCTACCCCGGGTGTTGTGGCCCCTAGCAGTGTATGAGGTTCCAATCTCAACAGTGGAGAAGATGGAAAGAGGAGTCACGAGCTACTTAAAGAAGTGGCTCGGAGTTCCACGATGTCTTACCACCGTAGGCCGCTATGGAGATGGTGTCCTCAAGCTGCCCCTCACCAGTCTAACCGAGGAATTCAAGTGTGCAAAAACCAGGCTCCAGATGACACTGAATGAATCTCGAGACCCAGTGGTGAGCAACAACGCGCCGACCTTGGCAACTGGGCGCAAATGGAGGCCAGGAAAAACAGTCCAGGAGGCAACAGCAGCCGTCAGACATGCTGACATTGTGGGTCATGTTCAGCAAGGGAGAGGAGGCCTTGGGCTAACTAGCCGTGCTGCTTGGAGTAAGGCCACTGCACCAGAGCGGCGGAAGATGGTAGTGCAGGAAGTACGCCATCAGGAGGAGGCTGCAAGGTGGGCCAAGGCAGTCTCTCGTGCCAAACAAGGACAGTGGACTCGATGGACAGTGTGGAGAAGAGGAAGATCAGCTGGAAGGATCTGTGGGCCATGGAAGAGCGAGGCGCTTGAGCTTTTTCATCAGAGCAACATATGACGTCCTTCCAACACCAGTTGATCTTCACCAATGGTATGGTGAAAGATCCGGACTGTGCCCTCTGTTCCATGCCAGCCAACCTCAGGCACATTCTCACAGGGTGTAAAACAAGCCTCACCCAAGGACGCTACACTTGGCGTCACAACCAAGTCCTTAAAAACCTTGCGTCCGCCCTGGAGGACAAGCGAGCTGCCACCAACTCCCTACCACCCCAGCAGCATCACACCCCTTACGGACGACCTTTGTCCGCGAAGGGGCTAAACCACCGAAGAGCGGCTCTACACCAATAGAGCGAGACCAGCTGCGCTTGGCCCGCGACTGGAAAATGCTAGCTGACATTGGCCGGCAACTTGTGTTTCCTCCGGAGATCGCAACCACCACCCTAAGACCTGACGTGGTGCTCTGGTCCCGTTCGCTCAAGAAGGTCTTCATCATTGAGCTCACAGTACCCTGGGAGGACTCAGTAGATGAGGCTTATGAGCGAAAACATCTGCGCTATGCCGATCTAGCTGCCGAAGCACGGCATCATGGCTGGAACACAGAAGTCCGACCAGTGGAGGTGGGCTGCAGAGGTTTTGTGGCAACATCTACAACCAGACTGCTTAGAGACCTGGGAATTAAGGGCCAGAGCCAGCGTTCGGCAATCAGAGCTGTATCGGAGGCGGCAGAAGGCAGCAGTCAGTGGCTCTGGATGAAGAGGAAAGACCCCAGCTGGGCCCCGAAGTGAGAGGGCCAGGAGGTATGCAGTCACCAATGCTTGACTCAGG
This sequence comes from Lethenteron camtschaticum, assembly GCA_018977245.1. NCBI lineage: Eukaryota > Metazoa > Chordata > Hyperoartia > Petromyzontiformes > Petromyzontidae > Lethenteron > Lethenteron camtschaticum. The sequence goes on from WFAB01002236.1 coordinate 42,586, forward strand.
AGGAGGACGCCCCTGCCATGCATAGTCCCATGGGATGTTGGCTAACAACAAGGCAACTCCTATGACTAATTGGGAACGGGACGCAAGCGTAGGATTGATCACCCTGTCGCTGGCCGCCTTTGGGGAGGGTGTATCGTGTGAAAGGCCGAAACACCCTGGGAACCAAAGGTTCACTACTGATGATGCGCTCCCAAATTTCACCAGGCTCACTGTTCATGAACTCTTGGAAGTGCTTGCACAAAGGATAGTAACATCTCATCCTGTGTTCTTTGGAATNACACTCTACACTACACTATACACTACACTATACACTACACTACTATACACTACACTATACACTATACACTATACACTACACTATACATTATACACTACACTATACACTACNCTACTATACACTACACTACTATACACTACACTATACACTAAACTATACACTACACTATACACTACACACTATACACTACACTATACACTACACTACTATACACTACACTATACACTACTCTATACACTACTATACACTACACTATACACTACACTATACACTACACTATACACTACTACACTACACTATACACACTACAATACACTACTACTATACACTATATACACTACTAATACACTACACTATACACTACACTATACACTACACTATACACTACACTATACACTACAATACACTACACTATAAACTACACTATACACTAGACACTACACTATACACTACACTATACACTACACTATACACTACACTATACACTACACTACTACACTACAAACTAAACTGTCTCTCTCCTCACTGTTCTCTTCTATCCACTTCAGAATGTGCCCAAAGAATTCACCAGGTAACACATGTTAACACTAACATGCTACCACATTAACATGCTACACATTACATGTGAACACGCTACACAGTACCCACCCACCCCTCCCCGTGTTGCTGGCTGCAGTGCAGTGGGAGGGGGCGCCGCTGATCAACCTCAGGGCCATGTTCATACGCAGAGGTCAGTCCACTACCAACACTACCAACACTAACAACACACCTAGTCCAACACTACCAACACTAACAACACACAAACTAGTACTACACACTAACACTATACAACACTAAACACTATAGTGTAGTATATAGTGTAGTAGTAGTAGTGTAGTATATAGTGTAGTATATACTACACTATATACTACACTACTACACTACCAACACTACCAACACTACTACTATACACTAACTACTACACAAACTACTACCAACACTACCAACACTACCACACTACTAGTACTACACTACTACTACACTACCAACACTACACTACTACACAATATACCAAACTACAACACTACAACACACTACACTATACAAACTACAACACTACACAACACACTACTATACACACTATGTATACACTACTACTACACTATACTANTACTACACTACTACTATATACTACAACACTNAACACTACCACACTACACTATATAAACCACTACTACACTACAACACATACACTACAACACTACCAACAAACTAGTACTACACTAAACTATANTACACTAACTACTACTACACTACTACCACACTACACACACTANTACTACATAACNAGTACTACTAACTACTAACTAGTACTACTACTAACTACTACTGACTACTAACTAGTACTACTACTACTACTAGTACTACACTACTACTACCAACACTACACACTAACTATACACCACACTAACTAGTACTATATACTACAACACTACCAACACTACACTACAACACTAACTACTACACACTAACTAGTACTACACTAACTAGTACTACACTACTACTACTACACTACCACACTAACTAGTACTATACACTAACTAGTACTACACTACTACTACCAACACTACCACACTAACTAGTACTACACTACTACTACTACACTACTACTACACTACCAACACTACCACACTAACTAATACTATATACTACCAACACTACCAACACTACCAACACTACCACACTAACTACTACTACTACACTACTACTGCTACACTACTACACAAACTACTACTACACTACTACACTACTACTACTACACAACTACTACACTACTACACAAACTACTACTACACTACTACTACTAGACTACTACTACTACACAAACTACTACTACACTCATAATCTCTCACCATTCTGGCGAATTGCCCGATGATGCTGGATGCAATTACCAGCGAAACGTCGTACAACTCAAATAGTAAATGTTGTGGTTTCACACTTCAACACACACCGGTGGGGGCTAAAGCAGTGAACTAATTTGTCTTTTGTCAACGTGACACTTTTTTACTGATTGGCCGTGTCGGGTGGTGGAGGGTTACGGCACATTTATAAATAACGCGGCGATCTAACACCCAAAAACGTTGATTATGAACGCGATCTCGACCGCGTCGCGGCGCCGCGGTGCGAACCAGCGTCGGGGGAGGTCGCCCAATTCCCTGGCCGCAGGAAACCGTGAAGATGATACCTACGAGAGGGGCTTTCGGGTGAAAACCTGTCGGCCAGGTGACCTCCCCTCGGAGCTCTATGGGGGGGGAAATGCGTGAGGGTGTGTTTATGTGCGGGGCGGTGAGGGGTGCGGGGCGGTGAGGAACGTCGGCATCACAAGGGCAATGTGTCTCCACCACCCTCTCCGTACCAGGGGCGGTGCTCCTGTCCGCTGACTACCGCCAGCTAGAACTGCGCCTCCTCTGCCACCTCTCCGCTGTCCACGGCTCGCCAGGGCCTTGTACGGGGGTGTGTCACGTGGGGGTGGGTCACGTGGGGTGGTGGGTCACGTGGGGGTGGGTCACGTGGGCGGTGGTGGGTCACGTGGGGGTGAGGAGGTGGACCCATTCTGCCAGATGGCGTCCGTGTGGATGCGTGTGGACATTCACGACGTCACGGACAGCATGAGGCAGCAAGCCAAGCAGGTGCGTCACTGTGTGTGTCTGTGTGTGTGTCACTGTGTGTGTGTGTCTGTGTGTGTGTCTGTGTGTGTCTGTGGGTGTGTGTTGTGTGTGTGTGTGTCGTGTGTGTGTGTCTGTGTGTGTGTGTCTGTGTGTGTGTGTGTGTGTGTGTGTCTCTGNGTGTCTCTGTGGNGTGTGTNTGTGTGTGTGTGTGTCAGTGTGTGTGTGTGTGAGTGTGTGTGTGNGTGTGTCCGTGTGTGTGTCNGTGTGTGTGTGTGTCTGTGTGCTCTGTGTGTCTGTGTGTGTGTGTGTCNGTGTGTGTGTGTGTCTGTGTGTGTGTGTGTGTGTGTGTGTGTGTGGTGTGTGTGTCTGTGTGTGTGTGTGTGTGTTGTGTCTGTGTGTGTGTCTGTGTGNGTGTGTGGTGGTATGAGCGACCGGGTGATTGTCACGGCCAGTGCGTTACTGAACCGTCCTGGGCCTCTAGATGACTCAGTAAATGAGTACCTGGTGCGGTGTGATGTGACATCGCCACTGGGGAGACAGCGGCGGGGTGGTGCTGGCCACCCACCCCTCGTGGCCGTGCCGGCCTTCATAGGCGCTGCTACAGCACTTGCCCCTATAGCCTTTAAGGCTACGGGGGATCTTTGTGTTGTAGGGGTAGGAGTGGGTGAGAGTGTGATTGGGTGGGTGGGTGAGTGGGTGGGTGGGTGAGTGGGTGAGTGGGGGTGGTGGTTGGTCAGTGTGTTGGTGAGTGGGTNAGCATGACGGGTCAGTGTGTGGGTGAGCGTGTGGACGTTGTGTGTGAGTGGGTGAGTGAGTGGGTGAGTGGGTGAGTGAGTGAGTGAGTGTGTGACTGAGTGGGTGAGTGTGTGGGTGAGTGTGTGACTGAGTGGGTGGTGTGTGGGTGAGTGTGTGAGTGAGTGGGTGAGTGAGTGGGTGAGTGTCTGGGTGAGTGTTGTCAGTGTGTGGGTGAGTGTGTGGGTGAGTGTGTGAGTGAGTGTGTGAGTGAGTGGGTGAGTGAGTGGGTGAGTGAGTGGGTGAGTGAATGTGTGAGTGTGTGAGTGTGTGGGTGTGTGGGTGAGTGTGTCAGTGTGTGGGTGAGTGTGTAGTGTGTGAGTGAGTGTGTCAGTGTGTGGGTGAGTGGGTGAGTGTGTGAGTGGTGAGTGAGTGGTGAGTGTGTTGGTGAGTGTGTTGTTGGTGAGTGGGTGAGCATGCGGGTGAGCGTGTGGGTGAGTGTATGGGTGAGTGTGTGAGTGAGTGTGTGGGTGAGTGATGTCAGTGTGTGGGTGAGTGTGTGGGTGAGTGGTGGGTGAGTGGTGTGTGGGTGAGTGTGTGGGTGAGTGAGTGGGTGGGTGAGGGGCGTGGTGCTGGCCACCCACGTCCTCTGTGTTTGCCACAGTGCCGGCTGCTACTGACAGCACTTGCCCCTACAGTCTGTTAAGCCTACACGGGGGACCTTTGTCTTTGTCTCAGCTGTCCTATGGGATCATCTATGGGATGGGAGCTGCCTCACTGTCCAATCAGCTTGGAGTTTCGACGGAGGAGGCTGACGATCTCATACGCACGTTCATGGAGACCTATCCAGGTGTGAGAGACACGGGAGAGGACACACCACACTACCAGAGGCACAACTACACAACTGGAGATGTCTAGCTTGTCTCCAATGTTGAAATCTCTACCCATAGACTCCAATGTTGAAGTCTCTACCCATAGACTCCAATGTTAAAGTGTCTCCCATAGACTCCAATGTTAAAGTGTCTCCCATAGACTCCAATGTTAAAGTCTCCCATAGACTCAATGTTAAAGTGTCCCATAGACTCCAATGTTATAGTCTCCCATAGACTCCAATGTTAAAGCCTCCATAGACTCCAATGTCAAAGTCTCCCATAGACTCCAATGTTAAAGTCTCCCATAGACTTTAATGTTAAAGTCTCCCATAGACTCCAATGTTAAAGTCTCCATAGACTCCAATGTTAAAGTCTCCCATAGACTCCAATGTTAAAGTCTCCCATTGACTCCAATGTTAAAGTCTCCCATAGACTTCAATGTTAAAGTCTCCATAGACTCCAATGTTAAAGTCTNCCATAGACTCCAATGTTAAAGTCTCCCATAGACTCCAATGTTAAAGTCTCCCATAGGATCCAATGTTAAAGTGTCCATAGACTCCAATGTTAAAGTCTCCCATAGACTCCAATGTTAAAGTCTCCCATAGACTTCAATGTTAAAGTCTCCCATAGACTCCAATGTTAAAGTCTCCCATAGACTCCAATGTTAAAGTCTCCCATAGACTCCAATGTTAAAGTCTCCCATAGACTCCAATGTTAAAGTCTCCCATAGACTCCAATGTTAAAGTGTCCCATAGACACTAATGTTAAAGTCTCCCATAGACTCCAATGTTAAAGTCTCCCATAGACTCCAATGTTAAAGTCTCCCATAGACTCCAATGTTAAAGTCTCCCATAGACTCCAATGTTAAAGTCTCCATAGACTCCAATGTTAAAATCTCCCCTAGACTCCAATGTCAAAGTCTCCCATAGACTTCAATGTTAAAGTCTCCCATAGACTCCAATGTTAAAGTCTCCCATAGACTTCAATGTTAAAGTCTCCCATAGACTCCAATGTCAAAGTCTCCCATAGACTCCAATGTTAAAGTCTCCATAGACTCCAATGTTAAAGTCTCCCATAGACTCCAATGTTAAAGTGTCCCATAGACACTAATGTTAAATTCTCCCATAGACTCCAATGTTAAAGTCTCCCATAGACTTCAATTTTAAAGTCTCCCATAGACTCCAATGTTAAAGTCTCCATAGACTCCAATGTTAAAGTCTCCCATAGACTCAATGTTAAAGTCTCCCATAGACTCCAATGTTAAAGTCTCCCATAGACTCCAATGTTAAAGTCTCCCATAGACTCCAATGTCAAAGTCTCCCATAGACTTCAATGTTAAAGTCTCCCATAGACTCCAATGTTAAAGTCTCCCATAGACTTCAATGTTAAAGTCTCCCATAGACTCCAATGTTAAAGTCTCCCATAGACTCCAATGTAAAGTCTCCCATAGACTCCAATGTTAAAGTCTCCCATAGACTCCAATGTTAAAGTCTCCCATAGACTCCAATGTTAAAGTGTCCCATAGACACTAATGTTAAATTCTCCCATAGACTCCAATGTTAAAGTCTCCCATAGACTTCAATGTTAAAGTCTCCCATAGACTCCAATGTTAAAGTCTCCCATAGACTCCAATGTTAAAGTCTCCCATAGACTCCAATGTTAAAGTCTCCCATAGACTCCAATGTTAAAGTCTCCCATAGACTCCAATGTTAAAGTGTCCCATAGACACTAATGTTAAATTCTCCCATAGACTCCAATGTTAAAGTCTCCCATAGACTTCAATGTTAAAGTCTCCCATAGACTCCAATGTTAAAGTCTCCCATAGACTCCAATGTTAAAGTCTCCCATAGACTTCAATGTTAAAGTCTCCCATAGACTCCAATGTTAAAGTCTCCCATAGACTCCAATGTTAAAGTCTCCCATAGACTCCAATGTTAAAGTGTCCCATAGACACTAATGTTAAAGTCTCCCATAGACTCCAATGTTAAAGTCTCCCATAGACTTCAATGTCAAAGTCTCCCATAGACTCCAATGTTAAAGTCTCCCATAGACTTCAATGTTAAAGTCTCCCATAGACTCCAATGTTAAAGTCTCCCATAGACTCCAATGTTAAAGTCTCCCATAGACTCCAATGTTAAAGTCTCCCATAGACTCCAATGTTAAAGGCTACTATTACTGCTACTGTAGACTCATCTATAGAGTTGTAGAGTACTACTACGAGTACCGAGTTGTGCGCCTTTTGGCGTCATCTGGTCCAACACCAATGGAGACTAGGCTCTAAGAAAAGCTGTCTCGGGTGTGGACCAATCAACTTCAAGGACAGTGCATATCATTATCATCATCAGAGTTGTTTCTTTTTGTTTGCATTTTGACTGCTTGTGTTGTGGTTATTGCAAACACGATGCCTTGTATAAAGGTGTCAGTTTTTGTACCAGTTTAAAAGGGTAAAAACCTACTACTATATTTTGCCACTGCTAAAGGAAATGTCTCATAGTGTAAATGCTTTACCCCGAGTTCTCAATACTCTGATAGTGCGCTGTCTTTGAGTTGTA
>WFAB01002237.1:0-49657 GCA_018977245.1 Lethenteron camtschaticum
TCATGAGGCAAATATATTTAACTCATGGAAATTTAAGGTATTGTATACAGTTTTTTCAATGTTATCTGACTGAATGAAAGGCAGAATTGTGTTTTTTTAGAGTTGTTCACGTCTGCCTAAGTGGCTTATATTTGGTTACATTGTCATTTGAAAAATATAGGTAATTGTGACTGATAATTGTTTTATAACAGTGTGTGTTTTCACGTAACTTTTGTTGGTAAAAATGTTGGAAGGAACTATTGGCCCCCGGGCATCTTCACTTTATCAAATTTGGCCTTCTTTGCAAAAAGTTTGGACACCCTTGGAGTAGAGGAATGGATATAGTGAGAGCTGTGGAAGAAACTTAATAAAGAATTCTGAATTCCCGACGTTGTCTCAACGAGGTGTATTACACACATACATAGAGTGACACACACATTGCCGTACACACACGTGGACTATCACACATAGACATGGACTTGAGATATACACACGTCGAGTTACACACACATATGTATTGCTCGACTTGACACGACAGCTTCTTGCTTTTCTCTTTCACTTTATTTCGCTAATACAGATCAACATTCCCACAGCGAACACCAATCAACATTCCTTCCGCGCGCTCTCCGCTCGCTCGCCGCGTTCCGCCGGCCTCGCTCGCTCCGCGTCCCTCCTCCGTCGACTCTCCTCTCCACTCTCTCTGGCACACTCAGCGCTTTTTATCGGCTTCTCCTTCACACTCCAGCCGCTTCTGCTGGCTTCTCTATTTCTACCTTATACTTCTCCCGCTACCCTACACTTTCCGCTGCTACCCTACGCCTCTCCGCTGCTACGCTATGCTTCTCCGCTGCTACCCTATGCTTCTCCGCTGCTACCCTACACTTCTCCGCTGCTACCCTACACTTCTCCACTGCTACCCTATGCTCCTCCGCCGCTACCCTACGCTCCTCCGCCGCTACCCTACGCTTCCGTCGTACCCTACGCTTCTCCGCCGCTACCATGTACTTCACCGCTACCCTACACTTTTCCACTGCTACCCTACACTTCTCCACTGCTACCCTACAATCCTCCACTGCTACCCTACACTCCTCCACTGCTACCCTACGCTTCTCCACTGCTACCCTACGCCTCTCCGCTGCTACCCTACGCTTCTCCACTGCTACCCTACGCTTCTCCACTGCTACCCTACGCTTCTCCACTGCTACCCTATGCTTCTCTACTGCTACCCTACGCTTCTCCACTGCTACCCTACGCTTCTCCGCTGCTACCCTACGCTTCTCCACTGCTACCTACGCTTCTCCACTGCTACCCTACGCTTCTCCGCTGCTATCCTACGCCTCTCCGCTGCTACCCCACGCTTCTCCGCTGCTACCCTACGCTTCTCCGCTGCTACCCTACGCTTCTCCGCTGCTACCCTACGCTTCACCACTGCTACCCTACGCTTCTCCGCTGCTACCCTACGCCTCTCCGCTGCTACCCTACGCTTCTCCGCTGCTACCCTACGCCTCTCCGCTGCTACCCCACGCTTCACCGCTGCTACCCTACGCTTCTCCGCTGCTACCCTACGCTTCTCCGCTGCTACCCCACGCTTCTCCGCTGCTACCCCACGCTTCTCCGCTGCTACCTACGCTTCTCCGCTGCTACCCCACGCTTCACCGCTGCTACCCCACGCTTTTCCGCTGCTACCCTACGCCTCTCCGCTGCTACCCTATGCTTCTCCGCTGCTACCCTACGCCTCTCCGCTGCTACCCTACGCCTCTCCGCTGCTACCCTACGCTTCTCCGCTGCTACCCTACGCCTCTCCGCTGCTACCCCACGCTTCTCCGCTGCTACCCTACGCTTCTCCGCTGCTACCCTACGCCTCTCCGCTGCTACCTACGCTTCTCCGCTGCTACCCTACGCCTCTCCGCTGCTACCCCACGCTTCACCGCTGCTACCCTACGCTTCTCCGCTGCTACCCTACGCCTCTCCGCTGCTACCCCACGCTTCTCCGCTGCTACCCTACGCTTCTCCGCTGCTACCCTACGCCTCTCCGCTGCTACCCTACGCTTCTCCGCTGCTACCCTACGCCTCTCCGCTGCTACCCCACGCTTCACCGCTGCTACCCTACGCTTCTCCGCTGCTACCCCACGCTTCTCCGCTGCTACCCTACGCTTCTCCGCTGCTACCCCACGCTTCACCGCTGCTACCCCACGCTTCTCCGCTGCTACCCTACGCCTCTCCGCTGCTACCCTATGCTTCTCCGCTGCTACCCTACGCCTCTCCGCTGCTACCCTACGCCTCTCCGCTGCTACCCTACGCTTCTCCGCTGCTACCCTACGCCTCTCCGCTGCTACCCTACGCCTCTCCGCTGCTACCCTACGCTTCTCCCTGCTACCCTACGCCTCTCCGCTGCTACCCTACGCCTCTCCGCTGCTACCCTACGCTTCTCCGCTGCTACCCTACACTCTCCGCTGCTACCCTACGCTTCTCCGTCTACCCTACGCTTCTTCGCTGCTACCCTACGCTTCTCCGCCGCTACCTTACGCTTCTCCGTCTACCCTACGCTCTCCACTGCTACCCTACGCTCTCCGCTGCTACCCTACGCCTCTCCGCTGCTACCCTACGCTTCTCCGCTGCTACCCTACGCCTCTCCGCTGCTCCCTACGCTTCTCCGCTGCTACCCTACGCTTCTCCGCTGCTACCCTACGCCTCTACGTTGCTCCCTACGCTTCTCCGCTTCTACACTAAGCTCCTCTGCTGCTACCCTATGCTTCTCCGCCGCTACCCTACGCTTCTCCGCCGCTACCCTACGCTTCTCCGCCGCTACCCTACTCTTCTCCACTGCTACCTACACTCTCCACTGCTACTCTAGTCTTCTCCACTGCTACCCTACACTTCTACACTGCTCTCACCTACACTGCTACCCTTCACTTTCCACGCTACCTTATACTCTCCACTGCTACCCTACACTTCTCCACTGCTACCCTACACTTCTCCACTGCTACCCTACGCTTCTCCGCTGCTCCCTACGCTTCACCACTGCTCCCTACACTTCACTGCTCCCTCGCTTCTCCGCTCTACCCTACGCTTCACCACTGCTACCCTACACTTCTCCGCTGCTACCCGACGCTTCACCAGCTACCCTACGCCTCTCCGCTGCTCCCTACGCTTCTCCGCTGCTACCCTACGCCTCTCCGCTGCTACCCTACGCTTCACCACTGCTACCCTACGCCTCTCCGCTGCTACCCTACGCCTCTCCGCTTCTACCCTACACTCCTCCACTGCTACCACTCCTCCACTGCTACCCTACACTCCTCCACTGCTACCTTATACTTCTCCACTGCTACCCTATGCTTCTCCGCTGCTACCCTATACTTCTCCACTGCTACCCTACGCTTCTCCACTGCTACCCTACGCTTCACCGCTGCTACCCTACGCTTCACCGCTGCTACCTACGCTCACCGCTGCTACCCTACGCCTCTCCGCTGCTACCCTACGCTTCTCCGCTGCTACCCTACGCTTCTCCGCTGCTACCCTACGCTTCACCGCTGCTACCCTACGCCTCTCCGCTGCTACCCACACTTCTCCGCTGCTACCCTACGCTTCTCCGCTTCTACCCTACGCTTCTTCGCTGCTACCCTACGCTTCTCCGCCGCTACCTTACGCTTCTCCGCTGCTACCCTACGCTTCTCCACTGCTACCCTACGCTTCTCCGCTGCTACCTACGCCTCTCCGCTGCTACCCTACGCTTCTCCGCTGCTACCCTACGCTTCTCCGCTGCTACCCTACGCTTCTCCGCTGCTACCCTACGCCTCTCCGCTGCTACCCTACGCTTCTCCGCTGCTACCCTACGCCTCTACGTTGCTACCCTACGCTTCTCCGCTTCTACACTAAGCTCCTCTGCTGCTACCTACGCTTCTCCGCCGCTACCCTACGCTTCTCCGCCGCTACCTACGCTTCTCCGCCGCTACCCTACGCTTCTCCGCCGCTACCTACGCTTATCCGCTGCTACCCTACGCTTCTCCGCTGCTACCCTACGCTTCTCCGCTGCTACCCTACGCCTCTCCGTTGCTACCCTACTCTTCTCCGCCGCTACCCTACACTTCTCACTGCTACCCTGTACGCCTCTCCGTTGCTACCCTACACTTCTCCGCTGCTACCCTACACTTCTCCACTGCTACCCTACGCTTCTCCGCTGCTACCCTACGCCTTTCCGCTGCTACCCGACGCTTCTCCGCTGCAACCCTACACTTCTTTGCTGCTACCCTACACTTCTCCACTGCTATCTTATACTTCTCCACTGCTACCCTACGCTTCTCCACTGCTACCCTACGCTTCTCCACTGCTACCCTACGCTTCTCCACTGCTACCCTACGCTTCTCCATTGCTACCCTACGCTTCTCCGCTGCTACCCTACACTTCTCCACTGCTACCCTACGCTTCTCCACTGCTACCCTACGCTTCTCTACTGCTACCCTACACTTCTCCGCTGCTACCCTACGCTTCTCCACTGCTACCCTACGCTTCTCCGCTGCTACCTACGCTTCTCCACTGCTACCCTACGCTTCTCTACTGCTACCCTACACTCTCCGCTGCTACCCTACGCTTCTCCACTGCTACCCTACGCTTCTCCGCTGCTACCCTACGCTTCTCCACTGCTACCCTACACTTCTCCACTGCTACCTATACTTCTCCGCTGCTACCCTACACTTCTCCACTGCTACCTACATTCTCCACTGCTACCTTATACTTCTCCACTGCTACCCTACGCTTCTCCACTGCTACCTATACTTCTCCACTGCTACCCTACGCTTCTCCACTGCTACCCTGTACTTCTCCGCTGCTACCCTACGCTTCTCCACTGCTACCCTACGCCTCTCCGCTGCTACCCTACGCTTCTCCACTGCTACCCTACACTTCTCCACTGCTACCCTACGCTTCTCCACTGCTACCCTACGCTCTCCACTGCTACCCTACATTCTCCACTGCTACCCTACACTTCTCTATTTCTACCCTACGCTTCTCCACTGCTACCCTACACTTCTCCACTGCTACCCTACGCTCTCCACTGCTACCCTACGCCTCTCCGCTGCTACCCTAGCCTCTCTGCTGCTACCCTATCTCCGCTGCTACTACCGCTCTACTGCTCCTACACTTCTCCACTGCTACCTAGTCTTCTCCACTGCTATCCTACACTTTTACACTGCTACCGTTTACTACTTCACTGCTACCCTATACTTCTTCACTGCTACCCTATACTTCTCCGCTGCTACCCTACACTTCTCCGCTGCTACCCTACGCTTCTCCATTGCTACCCTACACTTCTCCGCTGCTACCCTACGCTTCTCCGCTGCTACCTACACTTCTCCATTGCTACCCTACGCTGCTACCCTACGCTTCTCCATTGCACCCTACACTTCTCCGCTGCTACCCTACGCTTCTCCATTGCTACCCTACACTTCTCCGCTGCTACCCTACGCTTCTCCATTGCTACCCTACACTTCTCCGCTGCTACTCTACGCTTCTCCATTGCTACCCTACGCTTCTCCGCTGCTACCCTACGCTTCTCCATTGCTACCCTACACTTCTCCGCTGCTACCCTACGCTTCTCCATTGCTACCCTACACTTCTCCGCTGCTACTCTACGCTTCTCCATTGCTACCCTACGCTTCTCCACTGCTACCCTACGCTTCTCCATTGCTACCCTACACTTCACCGCTGCTACCCTACGCTTCTCCGCTGCTACCCTACACTTCTCCACTGCTACCTTATACTTCTTCACTGCTACCTTATACTTCTCCACTGCTACCCTACACTTCTCCGCTGCTACCTACGCTTCTCCGCTGCTCCCCTACGCCTCTCCGCTGCTACCCTACGCTTCTCAGTTGCTACCCTACGCTTCACCGCTGCTACCTACGCCTCTCCGCTGCTCCCTACGCCTCTCCGCTGCTACCCTACGCTTCACCGCTGCTACCCTACCCTTTCCGCTGCTATCCTACGCTTCTCCGCTGCTATCCTACGCTTCACCGCTGCTACCCTACGCTTCTCCGCTGCTACCCTACGCTTTTCCGCTGCTACCCTACGCTTCTCCACTGCTACCCTACGCCTCTCCGCTGCTACCCTACACTTCTCCGCTGCTACCCTACGCTTCACCGCTGCTACCCTACCCTCTCCACTGCTACCTACACTTCTCCACTGCTACCCTACACTTCTCCACTGCTACCCTATACTTCTCCACTGCTACCCTATACTTCTCCACTGCTACCCTGCACTTCTCCGCTGCTACCCTACACTTCTCCGCTGCTACCCTACACTTCTCCGCTGCTACCTACACTTCTCTGCTGCTACTACACTTCTCCACTGCTACCCTACGCTTCTCCACTGCTACCCTACACTCTCCACTGCTACCCTACACTCTCCACTCTACCCTACACTCTCCACTGCTACCTTATGCNTCTCCACTGCTACCCTACACTTTTCCACTGCTACCCTATACTTCTCCGCTCTACCCTACACTTCGCTCTACCCTACACTTCTCCACTGCTACCTTATACTTCTTCACTGCACCTTATACTTCTTCACTGCTACCTTATACTTCTCCACTGCTACCCTACACTTCTCCGCTGCTACCCTACGCTTCTCCGCTGCTACCCTAAGCTCCGCTGCTACCCTACGCTCTCCGCTGCTACCCTACGCTTCTCCGCTGCTACCCTACGCTTCTGCGCTGCTACCCTACGCTTCTCCGCTGCTACTCTACGCTTCTCTGCTGCTACCCTATGCCTCTCCGCTGCTACCCTATGCTTCTCCGCTGCTACCCTACGCTTCACCGCTGCTACAATACGCCTCTCCGCTGCTACCCTACGCCTCTCCGCTGCTACCCTACATCTCTCCACTGCTACCCTACGCTTCTCCGCCGCTACCCTACGCTTCTCCGCTGCTACCCTACACTTCTCCACTGCTACCCTATACTTCTCCGCCGCTACCCTACGCTTCTCCGCCGCTACCCTACGCTTCTCCGCCGCTACCCTGCACTTCTCCGCTGCTACCCTATGCTTCTCCACTGCTACCTTATACTTCTTCACTGCTACCTTATACTTCTTCATGCTACCTTATACTTCTCCACTGCTACCCTGCACTTCTCCGCTGCTACCCTACACTTCTCCGCTGCTACCCTGCACTTCTCCGCTGCTACCCTACGCTTCTCCGCTGCTACCCTAAGCTCCGCTGCTACCCTACGCTTCTCCGCTGCTACCCTACGCTTCTCCGCTGCTACCCTACGCCTATCCGCTGCTACCCTATGCTTCTCCGCTGCTACCCTACGCCTCTCCGCTGCTACCCTACGCCTCTCCGTTGCTACCCTACGCCTCTCCGCTGCTACCCTACGTTTCTCCTCCGCTACCCTACGCTTCTCCGCCGCTACCCTACGCTTCTCCGCCGCTACCCTACGCTTCTCCGCCGCTACCCTACGCTTCTTCTTGGTTCTTTCGGTAAAGTCACGTAGAAGGGAAGCAATAAAATAATAAAATAAAACATAATAAAATAAAATAATTCTCACGTCGTTTCGGCCACAACGCAAGCAGCCGTCCTCAGGTGAAGAATGAGGCATTACCAAGCTAGGAGCTAATATATACGCTGCGTTGGAGGTGCAAGAGCGCCTTAACAAAAAGAATGTGCATATGAAGAGGAATTTAGCATATTCATGGGAAATGCGTAGGAGGTGGGTGGGGGGGGGGTTTCATAGTCATTAGCATTAACAAAGGAAAAGAATGTTAATAGTATGTAGCTGCAGTTACTAAACAACAACGTAGAAAACTAAAGTATAAACTACATAAAAACTAAAGTATAAACTGCATAGCACCATCAGTATACTTACTATACTCTACAATAAGCTGAGTTACTAACAACAAGTAATACATTACAATTCTACGTCGTAAAAATTATATAATATGCTTCCATCTAAACTTTATTCTCTTACATCACACGAGCATACACCGTACTGCCATAGATAAACCCAACATTAAATTATATACTGTATTGCTATAAACCACCCTATACCTTATACATTTTAATATAACACTATGTATTATTCTACTCACCCTAATGTGTATCACACTGCTATATGTTACTATACAATTACGATACNATATATTACTTTGTACATTGTATTAAGCATATAAATGTTATACTATTTGTTATTATACGCTGTACCATTGACCGTCGTATCAATGGGTGAGTCGTGGGGGGGGAAACTTGCAGCGGAGCAAAGAATCCATTCCCTGCGGAGAATACAATGCCAGTGAGTGGAACGCGGTCTGAAAGTCACCGTAAACGTGAACACAATCAGTTAAGATCCGAAATGGTTTATTACGTCCTTCCAATGATTGCTAAGCCAGAATCCATCTTCTCGGTTAAAATTGTCTCTGTGTTTGTATATGTGGATCGCCTCATGAACGAATCTCTCATGATAGCCAGATGGCTTGCAGAGAACCTCTGTCTTGGAGAAGTCAATGTCATGTGAGCCCACTGAGTTGTAACAGTGATCTGCCACGGCTGAGGTGTTTGTCCTACCGTGTTTCAGGTCTGCCTTATGTTCACGGATGCGGTCCGAGACATGTCGTTTGGTTTCCCCAATGTAACTGCTACCACAGAGGCAACTTAGTTTGTAGACGCCAGGGTATTGTATGTCTGGAACCACATCTTTTACAGACGGTACCAGATCACGGATTTTATGTACTGTGTTGAATCGAACCTGGATCTTGTGTTTAATCAGGATTTTGGAGATCTTTTTTGTGACCGCAGCAATGTAGGGTAAGGTGATGGCTTGAAAGGCTCCTCAACAGGACCTTCTTGATGGTTGGAGTGATGGCTTTGCGGATGTGTATCGGAGTAACATTACCTAAGAGCTTGGCGCACGTGTTTGAGTTCACTGGCAATATGTTCCTGGTCGGAGATGCATTGGGCTCTATGATATAGAGTCTTGATGAGGGAATTCTTCTGGGATGGATGGTGGTGGGAATCCGGTTTTAAGTAAGCATCCGTATGGGTGGCTTTCCTGTAGACATCTGGCTATCATGAGGATTCGTTCATGAGGCGATCCACATATACAAACACAGAGACAATTTCAACCGAGAAGATGGATTCTGACTTATCAATCATTGGAAGGACGTAATAAACCATTTCGGATCTTAACTGATTGTGTTCACGTTTACGGTGACTTTCAGACCGCGTTCCACTCACCGGCATTGTATTCTCCGCAGGGAATGGATTCTTTGCTCCGCTGCAAGTTTCCTTTCACTATTCTCCAATTGACATATTTCGTTGCTGCCTCTTAGTATCTTTCACACGACGGTCAATGGTACAGTGTATAATAACAAATAGTATAACATTTATATGCTTAATACAATGTACAAAGTAATATATAGTATCGTAATTGTATAGTGAATATACAGCAGTGTGATATACATGAGGGTGGGTAAATAATACACGTGTAATATTACAATGTATAAATAGGGTAGGTTTATAGCAAAAGTATGTAATTTAATGTTGGGTTTGTTTATGGCAAAGACGGTGTAGATCTCGTGTGATGTAAGAGAATAAAGTTTAATGGAAGCATATTATATATTTTTTACGATGTAGAATTGTAATGTTACACGTTAGTAACTCAGCTTATTAGAGTATATTTAGTAAACTTGAGAAATATGTAGTTTATACTTTAGTTGTTTACGTGGTGGTTTTAGATACTGCAGCTACATACTATTAAACACTCCTTCCCTTCATTAATGCTACCCCTATCCCCTCCCTTTGATAATTGTAATCCTGCATAATTCACGAGCATAATAGTACTTTCACATACCTGCATTTCCTATATCACATACCTGCATTTCCCTTATCCCCTCCCTTTGATGCTGCTAATCCTGCATAATGCACGGGCATATGGAGTACTAATCACATACCTGCATTTCCCATAAATATGCTAAATTCCTCTTGATATGCATATTATTTTGTGAAGGCTCCCCCTTTCTTCCCCCCTTCCAACCCAGCTTATATACATGCTCAAAGCACGTTGTCATTCAGACGCTGTCTGAGAAACCTGGTTTTCACCTGATGGCTACTTGCGTTGTGGCCGAAACGTCGTGAGAATATTATTTATTTTTATTATTTTATTACTTCCCTTCTACGTGACTTTACCGAAAGAACCAAGAAGAAGAACCCGAGCAGTCACGAAAGCTTTAAATCGAAATTTAGTATCGTAATTGTATAGTGAATATACGGCAGTGTGGTATACAGTAGGGTGGGTAGAATAATACTCAGGGTAATATTATAGTCGAAGGTATAGAGTGTGTATAGTAATACAGTATATAATTTAATGTTGGGTTTGTCTATGGTAGTATATAGTACGGGGTAGACCCGTGTGATGTAAGGAAAAAGGTTTAGTTCAAAGCATATTATATTTTTTGCGACATAGAATTGTAATGCATTACTTACTGTTAGTAGCTCAGCTTATTGGAGAGTATATTTAGTATACTGATGATACTATGTAGTTTATACTTTAGTTTTTTACGTGGTGGTTTAGTAACTGCAGCTATATACTATTAACATTCCTTCCCTTTGTTAATGCTACCCCTATCCCCTCCCTTTGATGCTGCTAATCCTGCATAATACACGGGCATAATATGACTTTGAAACCCCCAGCCCACCTCCTACGCATTCCCATAAATATGCTAAATTTATCTTGATATGCAAATTATTTTGTCAAGGCGCTCTTCTTCCTCCTCCAACCCAGCTTAAATATATGCTCCAAGCTTGGTGGTGTTTCATTATTCACCTGAGGACGGCTGCTTGCGTTGTAGCCGAAACGTCGTGAGAATTATTTGATTATGTTTTATTTTTATTATTTTATTATTTCCCTTCTACGTGACTTTATCGAAAGAACCAAGAAGATGAATCCCTGCAGTCACGAAAGCTTTAAATCGAAACTGGATCTTACAACTTGTCACCGCACCCTGGTCTCCACTCATGTGGCCAAAATGCTTCAAACCAAAGTTGCATTCTCCTCCAGGAATAGACGCAGCATAGCACATCGACTCCGACTCAATTTGGACAAAACCACCATGTTCCCCATCTTTGACGATTGCGACATCATCTACCGCCTAGCCTCTAAAACGTCTTGTGCCATATCACTATTTGGCCCTCTGCTTGCCCTTGAAGCCCCTATAAAACGCTTTATTGCAACTTCTATATAACCCGCGTGTGTCCCCCTTCGACATCAAAAAAATCCACCACTGGGTGTGTTTCTTCATAAAAGTAATTTTAACAAAATCTGCCAGGATACAACCGACATGAGAACTCTATAAATCCCCAGCCACTCAGTTCAGAATTGCCTCCCTATTTTCACAAAACCACCAGCAATTGAAACGAGATTTGGCGACGCGTTCTTCCACGCTGCAGCCCCAACTTACTGGATTGCCCTTGGCTCTCACGTCAAAGTTCAGCTCCCTCCATTTTCTCCGCCATTTGAAATAACTCCGAGCTCAGAGTGCCCAATCCTGCAGCACCTCTGCCCAAGCTGGCTGCTGTTACTTCTTTCATTTCTGTGGTGGTTATTGTATTCACTTTACCTTTCGGACATTTCCTCTCCAATTCTTCATACCCTCGTCCATGCTATTCGAGCAATACGTCAGTTTATTTTGTAAACATTTGTAGTTGTCATTCTTTATGCACACTCTCTGCTTGCTCTTCTGATGTGTCCTGTCCCGTTGTTGCCTGCTGTTCCGTACAGATCACTTTGATGTTGCTGCCCTTGTTCTGTGCTGATAGCATCACGGATCTTCCACACAAAGCAGCTGGGTGCCTAGCGACATTGCAACGTAATGATCTGAACAAAGTTGCGTCGTCAGTACCTCTGACCACCTGATGCAGCTAAACACGTAAAAGAGTGAATGTAACCATTGAATGTGGAATTAATTAATCATCTCAGCTCAGCAGTAAGTCGAAAGACAATTTACATGACCACATTT
This sequence comes from Lethenteron camtschaticum, assembly GCA_018977245.1. NCBI lineage: Eukaryota > Metazoa > Chordata > Hyperoartia > Petromyzontiformes > Petromyzontidae > Lethenteron > Lethenteron camtschaticum. The sequence continues at coordinate 11,979 of WFAB01002237.1, forward strand.
AGCAATGCCATATGACGTTTCACTTGAACCTGCTTTACACATCATCAGAATACAAAATGCTGAAGCCGACTTGTTACCGAGGGTGTTATGGAGGGTAATGTGACAGAGACGATTCAAATATGAATCGGTCAATCTCCAGAATCAATTGTAACAGCAATAGTAATAATGCGAGTGACACCCTATGTGTTTGGTAGTACAGCCGCGTAGCAATCCACGCTGGATCACGTGGTGATCCATTTTAGACATCCCGCTCTGCACAGATATGGCGGAGGGTCGTCCATTTAAAGTGAACCATGTATAGATGCCCCAATTGTGATATATTCATGGATACAATGCGGGTGATCAATTCGTAGCTACACCACTTAATCACACGTGGGCATCAACTGGTGGATGAAGGCAACAGTCGAGACCAATGTGCTAGCAGTGCACCACAGGAGCATGCGACGTTTGCTCGTAAACGCAGGGTGACATTCAGTGACAAGTGAGACCACGAAGTGAACTTGACTATCAAGGTCGGCTCCACGCGTAATCTCTCTTCAACAGTCTTAATGGGTACACCGCTAAGTGGCGTGTGGTCAGGTAAAACGGTGGGCATCTCACTCCTATTTTCCAAACAAGTCTGACGTTAAAGAGTGTAGGGGCGAGGCTGCATCTCTGTCGTTCCCCGTGGGAAACACGAAAAGTCTCACTGTCAACGCTGCCAAATTTACCCGGACCTGGCCAAAGTCACGAGGGTCCTGAATAATTGCGACCACAGAGGAGTCAGGGGCCATGAAACTACGAAAACTAACCCACCACCCTGGCCTCATTACAATGGTAAGGTTGTACATACACAATTGAGTCTTCATAATAAAGTATAGTAGTGCCGCATGTAAGGCGTTTGTGTGTAGTGGTTTGTTGGTGTTATGTACTAACTGAAGCGTCCGGCTTCCATCTCCCACAGTCACAAGTGGGCAGCCCATCATTTGATTCGCAAAAGCCACAGAAGATGTGGATACCTCTATCCAAAGTCAAACATAGAGGACTTCGCTGTGTGTCACTGTGTATATTTGTACTGTCCCACATATACATTTAAAACTTATAGATATCAAATTCACGAATGCCAAATAGTTTCTGAAACTCGGAGAAATAAACCTTTCAAATATTACTTTCAATGGCGATGCAAAATCACAAATTGTTCTATAAAAGGTTAGCAATGAAATGCTAATTCTTTTAAATATTTTCCCATTTAAATTATAAAGGTGTTGTCTGTCATACTCTGCAGTACAGGTATAGTGTGTTCCATTGAGTCGCAGACTTTCTCTCTGGAGGCAACACACGTTTATTTTCACCAACACGTAACACAAAAGTGTTACTGCCCTTTTACCAGATAACCTACGTTGGTGGACCACCGGGCCAACTACGCTAATCAGACTGCGAGTTAGCTACCACGAACGGGACCCTGGCTTTGGTCCTCACCAACGTTTTGGTGACTTCTTCTTGGACGACGTAGAACGCAGATCGTAGATCTTCAGATGACCGTAGCAACGCTGAACCCCGGTCCCTGTGGGGTCCCCGCTTATATGCTCCCGGGCTGTGGCCGGCCACGCCCTTGGCCACGCCCACCTTCGAGAGAGCTCCGGCTTTCTCTCGACCTTTCTTTGTCGGATCTTACCCAGTCACGTGACCACCCCTAGCCCCCACTTGTCACGTGACTTCTAGGGTCAACCAGAGTGCCACGGCCCAGGGTAGCCTCTTCCCATGGCTGACACTCTCACACTCCCTCCGGTATGAGTCGGCACCGCACGCCACGCATGGTGCACCTGCGCTATCACAGCGCTCATCGCGCCGCCTCTAGGGCTGGTACTGCACCCACATAGGGGGTGTCCGCGATGAGAGTGCATCGCACGCCGTTGTCTCGCGAGAGCCGGCATTACTCAGTGACATTCACGATGTCGCTGCATCTGTGGTGTCACAGCAACGGAGCAATTCCGCCGGCACTGCTATCCCCTCGCACCCCTCCACACGAACGCACGCACACCCCACTAACACACACACACACACACCCCACTAAACACACACACACACTAANCACACACACACGCACCCACGTAGGGTCTCGTTGGAGGGTCACCTGGTACCATGATTTTTACCCGAGGGGCCCCTGGCGGGGATGTCCCACGGTTTCCCACTGCCAGGAGATTGACCGANCCCCCCCCCCCCAGGCCGGATTACATGGCGGCCCCCCTAAAATCAACGTAAAACATTTGTAGGAGCGCAAAGAGCTTTACAGGCTGGCCGCGATGAAGCATACACGACACTGGAGACGGTGCCTCAAGGCAAACACCCTGCGGGCAGTGTAAACAGTGGGGTGGGAGGGAAAACCCCGGGGCACATAGAAGGAGGATTTAAGAGAGAGAGACCTCGGGAATTACCGGTGAATCAGAGATGAGGAACGCAGATACGGGGACAATGGAAAGGGGGGGATGGGGGGGGGGGGCGAATTGAGCCGTGGTGAATCTCAGCCGCCCTCAGCGTCCGCGTGACGCTTGCTGGGTGTAGCTGCGAACCATCGCTCAGGCAGAGTCTTCGCTGCCCAGCGTCCTCCCCAACTCCCACCGTGTCCGTGTGACGCCGTGAGTGAGTGTGCCTGCGAGGTGAGTGATCGTTCAGTTGGCCGTTTCAGCCCAGTTCGCCGTTAGCCCGAGCCTGAGAATAGTCGCACATCACAAAGGGTGGGAAATAAGAGTCTAGGCTCTATCCGTAGGGTGTTCGCTGGGGGGCCATAAACACGGATTCACTATTCACGCCGGGAATAAAACCTTGGTACAAGATTGATGGTTGAAGCGTTGTGCGTGTGTGTATGAAGAGTGGTGGAACAGCGAGTGGCGCACTGCCGTGTGTGGGTGACATCAATCAGTGGGTGGGTATCCCGCGAGCGCAGATTAATTCATATCCGGACAGCTGCCGGAGTTCCTGTGGCTGCCAGCGGGTGAATAACCACTCGTGGCCGTTCGCCATGTTGACCCGACGGCTTAGCTCCCCGCGTGTTGTGGGGTGAAGGGGGCCCATAGGGGCGCACGCGTAGTAATGATCCCAGGGCAGTGGTGAGCCAGCTAGTGATGCCTCTCAGAGAGGGCACTGGCGCGGGGGGGGGGGGTCGATCACTCGATCGGCGGGGCCCGGGGGCCCGGCGAGAAGCGGTCGAGGAGGAGCCCGGGGTGGAGAGGGTGGACGTCGCGCCCCGCCCGCTCACGGGAAGCGGGGAGGTGTGCGTCAGCCCCCACACGTCCTTGATGTCCGCGATGAGAGTACATCGCACGCTTTGCCCCCTCTAATGCCCGCACCACACAGCGACATCCGCGATGTCGGTGCACAGGCACACCTCGCCCATCGCGGGGTTATCTTTGTTGTTTTTGTGCATGGAACACACTTTTAATGGACGAATATGGTGCAGACTGCAGACTAAGCAATATTCGATACTCTGAACTTTGTCTTAAGCAGTTTTGAACCATTGTGCCATTCTGTTCCTCAACCAACCCAAAGCATTCAATGCTGTGGACCAGAATATAATGTTACAAGTAGTAATATGCCGACATTTTTCAAAGTGTTCAATAAACTGGATGCACAGCAGTTCCAACTGAAAAGACCCCCATTACTAAGGGGGTTCCACAAGGGTCTGTGTTATCTGTGTCCTGTTCTCCCTCGACTTGAAAAGTGTAGGTATCTCAAACTTGCACTACGACATTAATTTGTTTGCTGATGACACATCCTGGATTTATCTTCAGCCTTTAACACAGTAGACCACAGCATCTTACCAAACAGACTTAGAAGCCTACTATTCACCGATAACACAGTTAATTTATTTAAAAGCTACCTTCTTCACGAACTCAATAGTATCCACTGATAACCTGGTGTCAAACACAATTGAAATCACTCAGACTGTACCTCATTCATAGCAATAACTTGGATACACAATTAGAACATCTAATATGAACATCTTTGCGGATGACATTTTTTTACGGTTGCTGGCCACTCAACTGAAGATGTCCACAGGAAATTACAAAGTGATTTTATTACAACTCAACATCAACTAATCACAATTAAGCTGCTTCTGAATGCCAATCAATCAGAAGTGATGTGTTTCTCTCTAAGAGTCTAAGGGAAAGACAATCGTCATTTTCCCTAAACTAAGCAGGCTGGAAAACAAAACACTTAAAAGGTAGATAAAATAAATTACCTTGGGGTCATTACAGACTCTAAACTCACTTTTCAGGATCATATTGGACCCACTGGGAGGAAAGCAGAATAAAAAAAACTTTATTCTCTACAGCGATAAACATTGAGTACTGGCTTAGCATCGGTTACAATTGGTAAGGGATACCTTACAACTATTATCTGTTGTGCATCAATCAGCCTTCAATAAAACACCGAATAAGCTAATTCTCACATCATTCCGCTCTTATATTTGCTCTAGATGCCCTCATGAGACCCATCATTGTGACTTGTACAGGAAAACTAAATTACTATCACTCCACGATCGCCGAACGATGCACCATGCCTTGTAATTCGGCAGACCTAACCTGAGGAGTTCATGACTCCTTCTCTTGAACGTTCCCAGACATGAAGCAAGTTTTGGTGAACGGGCATTTATGGGGGCTGCCCCTGGTCTGTGGAACAATATTGTCACAAAACTTGGGCTACAATCATTGCCATCGATCACGAACTTTAACTCGCTACTCTCATATGAATTCGTGCCCAGCTGGCAACGTGTAAAGATTTGAAGCTTTCGTGACTGCAAGGATCCATACTCCTTGTTTTTTCAGTCAAGTCACGTAGGTTAAAATAGAAAAAACAAATAAATTAAATCACGACGTTTCGGAGGCAACACAAGCTTCCGTCTTCAGGTGGAACCATCACAGCAAAATTACTGTATCAAGTGAAGAGAGCTCTAAGAGACGAGACCTTATATACTGGTTAAGGGGAGGAGGGAGGAGCCAGGATGGGCCGTGGGGTTCCACCTGAAGACGGAAGCTTGTGTTGCCTCCGAAACGTCGTGATTTAATTTATTAGTTTTCTCGTTTTTTAACATACGTGACTTTACCGAAAAAAAACAAAGAGTAAGACCGTATAAAGAGTTAACACTTACTAGCCATGAACAATGTAGTTTGTGTTACACAGTGTAATCCGTGTTTAACTTACTTTTTCTTCAAAAAAAGTTAATTGCATAGTGGCGATTATGATTTGCTGTCTATTTTTTGTTTCGTGTATCTATTATTGTGTTTGATTAATTTATTTTACTGGGACTTGTCGCTACGTCGGGGAAGCAGTGAGTTGTTTGTGTTGATTAAACCCAATTAAGAGCTTATTGGCTCACAGGGTAAAAAAAATGATCTGAAACTGAACTGAAACTGATTCTAACTACAGCAACAAAAGGCCTTTGATAATCGTCAACTCTAGCTAATGTCTTACGGTTAGTCATCAATTATAAAAAAAATGTCATGTTTTTATTTGGCTCCTCCAAACCTAGTTTATCTTCTTTTGCAAATTGTGTCTCTTGACTCGCATCGCATGGAACAGGTCGATAACAATGATCTAACTAAAACTGTTCTCAAGCACCACTCAATCATATATTATATATTTTCAATATGTAAGTTGGATTCCCTAGATCAGGGGTCCTCAAACTACGGCCCGCGGGCCACATGCGGCCCGCCGAGGACATTTATCCGGCCCGCCGGGTGTTTTTGCCGCCGCTGCCTGTCTGTTACTTTTTTTCTGCATGAGAAGGACGGTCATTGGTGGAAGAGGGAGAGGGGCGGAGTTCCCCCAATCAGACTGCATTGATGGGCAGTGCAGTCTGTATGTCTCTGTGTGGGCAAAGTTATTGCTGGTATATTGTTTTTGTAGCACTATATATATTGGTATTTTACTAATAGCAATTTTGACTCTCTAGGAAACAATGATGTCAAGAAAGAGAAAAATTGACTCGGAGTGTAGGATATTCAAATAACAGTGGACTTATGATTACTTCTTCATGCAGTACAAGGAAAGAGCTGTGTGTCTGATATGCCAGAATATAGTGTCTGTGTTCAAAGAATACAATTTACGTCGACACTATGAAACTCAACATAAAGATAAATATGATTGTTTGGTCGGAGAAGTGAGAAAAGATAAAATATTAAAACTGAAAAATACATTAACAACTCAGTAAAATACTTTTGTGAAGCAGAAGCAGATAAATATTTCATCACTGCGAGCAAGTTTTCAAGTTGCCAAGCTAATAGCGTACACTGGCAGACCATTCGTGGAGGGAGAATTTATTAAAGAATGCCTTCTTTCTGTTGCCAAAGAGATGTGTCCAGAGAAGGCCGATTTATTTAGTACAGTGAGTCTTTCAGGACCTACAATTACACGGAGGATTGAAGAAATGGGAGACAATTTGCATCAGCATTTGCAAAACTCCACAAAAAACTTTCCTATTTTTCCTTGGCACTCGACGAAAGCAATAATGTTCGTGATTCTGCACAACTTCTAATTTTTATTCGTGGACGAATGACTATTTCGAAGTCACAGAAGAGCTTGCTGCACTGCAAAGCATCAAAGGAACATCTACAGGAGAGGATATCTTTCGATTTAAAGCTTTCGTGACTGCAGGGATTCATCTTCTTGGTTCTTTCGGTAAAGTCACATAGAAGGGAAATAATAAAATAATAAAACATAATAAAATAATTCTCACGACGTTTCGGCCACAACACAAGCAGCCGTCCTCAGGTGAAAACCAGGTCTGTCGGGGAGACAGCGTCTGAATGAAACAGCACACGAGCTTGGAGCATATATAAGCTGGGTTGGAAACGGGGGAAAGAGCGCCTTGACAAAAGAATTTAATATCAAGAGGAATTTAGCATATTTATGGGAAATGCAGGAATGTGATTAGTACTACATATGCCCGTGCATTATGCATTTCCATAAATATGCTAAATTCCTCTTGATATGCAAATTTTTGTCAAGGCGCTCTTTCCCCCGTTTCCAACCCAGCTTATATATGCTCCAAGCTCGTGTGCTGTTTCATTCAGACGCTGTCTCCCCGACAGACCTGGTTTTCACCAGAGGACGGCTGCTTGCGTTGTGGCCGAAACGTCGTGAGAATTATTTTATTATGTTTTATTTTGATTATTTTATTACTTCCCTTCTACGTGACTTTACCGAAAGAACAAGAAGAGAGGATATCTATGAAAAGGTTTGCCAAACTGTGAATGGTTTGGAGCTGAACTGGGCTAAACTAGCCAGTGTGACAACTGATGGTGCTCCTAGCATGGTGGGGTCTAAGAAAGGAGTAATTGCTAGCATTAACCAAGAGATGGAATAACATAACCATTCTCATCCAATAGCCATACATTGCCTCATCCACCAACAAGCGCTGTGTAGTAAATCACTGAAGTGGGACTCTGTTATGAAAATTGTGGTATCTTGTGTTAACTTCATTTCTGTCTGAGCTAAATGTTGACTATGAAGATGTTTTGTATCACACAGAAGTCCGTTGGCTGAGTCGAGGGAGAGTTTTGAAACGTTTCTATGACTTACTTCCACAGATTACAGCTTTTCTGCTTTAAAAAAACAAAGAAGTACCAGAGCTCAATGATGCAGAATAAAAATGGCACATTGCCTTTCTGACAGATGTAACAGAGCTACTCAACAGTTTCAATGTGCAACTTCAAGGAAAGGGGAAGCTCATCTGTGATATGCAATCACATGTCAAAGCATTTGAAGTAAAATTAGGCCTCCTCATCAAACAAGTGAAGGAGGAAAACTTCTGCCATCTCCCCACAACTCAAAATCTGTTAGCGGAAAAACCATTGGTTGCATTCCCAAACAAAACATGTGTGGATTCACTGGAAAAATTGCAAAAGGAGTTCCAATTTGGATTTAAAGAGCTTCATCTCCATGAACAGGACATACAGCTTTCCGTAATCCATTTTCTATTGACATTGAAAATGTGGATACAATTTACCAAATGGAACTGGCTGAACTGCAGAATTGTGACTCTCTGAAAGACGCATTCATGTCAAGCAGCCTTCATAATTTCTATGCATCTCTCCCCTCTGAGACATATCCTCATCTCAGGAACCATGCACTCAAAATGGCAACCATCTTTGGCAGCACTTATGTCTGTGAACAGACTTTTTCCAGAATTAAACATTTGAAATCTCCAACCAGATCTAGACTAACGGATACACACTTGCATCACTTGTTACGACTAGCAGTGACAAATATGGAACCGGACATTGACTATCTCATTAGCCAAAAGCAGGCCCATAGTTCCCATTGAAATACTGGCAAGTTTGTTGATTTAACTTTACTTGTTCTGCATTTTAAATATTGTATTTGTACCCGTTTTGTTTCTTCACTTCAAAATAAGATATATGCAGTGTGCATAGGAATTTGTTCATAGTTTTTTTAACTATAGTCCGGCCCTCCAACGGTCTGAGGGACAGTGAACTGGCCCCCTGTTTAAAAAGTTTGAGGACCCTGCTCTAGATCAATAAGCACCGTATCCCACCTCTGCTCCATCTTGCGATAGCCAAAGCCACCATCCTTCCCATCTTTGACTTGCAACGTCATCTATCACATAACCTCTAAAACAGCACTCTGCCCTCTGCGTTGACCTTGACGTCCCCTATCGAACGCATTATTGCCACCTTTATAACACCTCCAATGGGCCTTCTACATCCCATACGTCGTTTAAAACAATTCCCCAAACATTTAATGGACATCTTCTGCGTTGACCACAATACCTGTGGTCAGAATGCAAACAAAAAACGAACTCTGATAATATATTGATTGTACTTGAAACTGTTTTTCCACACCAGAGACAAACTCCCCATGTTTATCCATTTAAAGACACAGCACTGTCGGTACATGTAGCAATATTATCAGATCGAATCCAATGCTCGACAAGGCCACATCCGAGTACAGTGCGCTCACCACCGCACCATTGAAGAATGCCACGTCGCAGGTCATCGGTGTGGAATTCATGAGACGCAGGAACAGGTGAGACTGGTAGACCAATAGAAAGTTCCACATCTCGATCAGGGTGGGTCCCACGTGACCTCTACCCGGCAGTTTTAGTCGCTACGACACAGGGAGTCGACAGCATCTTCCCGTGCGATGCGGTGACGTGCGGGTAGCACCCGCCTCTTCTTCCAAGACATCTGAGCAGCGTGGAAGAGTAGACCAAACACCCTCCCTCTCGAGAGGGGCTCTCTGGAGCGCCCTCTGGTGGAGAGGCCTCTTTCACTAGAGGGATGTCTGTATCTTTTCCTTCAGGAGAGGAGAGTCAGGTAAAGGCACTACGACCACTACCACTTCCACCATCATCACCAATACTGCCACGATCATAATGATTACAAACACCACCATCATCATCGAGTTCGGAGGGTTCAGTGTTAATCACTGAGGTTCATGGAGGCCGATTAATCTCCCCAAAGGGTTCAGTGTGAATCACTGAGACTCACAGATCCAGACTAAGGCTCCCATAGGGTTTAGTGTTAATCGCAGGCTAAGGCTTGACTGAAATCCCCAGGTAGTTGTTGACAATAAATACACCTCCAAAGTTGACCTCATGCTGATTACGTTAACACTGTTGATATGATATCCATGCAGTGCATAACGCGTTGTGTTCACCTTCTTACAGGCGCTGCAAAGAGCTGCTGACATCGCCAGTCTCCACTCCCAGTGAGTAACAACGCTGCTTGTCATCCACTGCTGGATCGCTCTCCTCACATTCAGAATCAGCAAAGCTCTAGAGATGTAGGCGCCTGTAGGAGGCTGTCATCCAGCAGTGGATTAGCCGTGGCTCTAAATGATTGTGGTGCAATGACCCAGACCTCCCACAATAGAGTCAGCCACTCTGTAATGTCAGTAAATCTCTTTGTATGACAAACGTACGCTTAAGGAAATGTCAAACAGTGTAGGGGCCAAAGGGCTCCTCTGTTACACCCCAACGTGAACGTGAAATGTCTCTGACTACTGGCCACGTCGCTTACCTGGACCTACCCACCATGTGAAGGTCTTAACGATTGTAATCAGAGGTGTTGTGACCAAACAACGGGCTTAAATTACGAGAAGCCGACGGTGCAATTGTCATGTGGACAGAAGAGAGAGATGGCTCTGTGCCTGTTCACCACCGCCATCGCAGTGCAACTAAAATATTCGTTTATAAGAAGATGCCGGTTCCTTATGCAAAAGTGGAGCATACATCCATTTCTTGTCTGGGACTTCGATATGGAAGGGTGGTGGTGGTTGGGGAGGATGGTGAGGGAGCAGAGGTCTCACTTGGAATCATTCGGGCAGAATTATTATTATATTACCTCTCCCAACTGAAGACGATTGCTTGTATGGCGTTCGAAACGTCGTGATCTATTATTATTTTGACCACCTAAGTGACTTTACCGAAAGAACCAAAGAGTATGGATTCCTGCAGTCACGAAAGCTTCAAATCAAGACAGCATTATGTTGTTTCTTGTTATTGGCCTTGTAACGCTGTGTGGAAGCTACCTGGCCATGTTGATCTTCTCGGCCAGAGCCATGCGCTCAGTCAATCCGTGACACCTGGGTCAGTCGCGTGACCTGCCAGCGAGCTGTCGACACTTCGCTTAGCCTAATAGAGTACCTAGCCTGGCACAAGCACTGTCGTGATGTCACCAACACTCAGTGGCAAATTAAGGTTGTATTATGCACTACACTTATCCTTTACGTGGCAGCAAATGTGTTTTTTTAATTGATTTTCATTGAAATTGTTGCTAGCTGGGCATTTCAGCAAGTTGGCCCCGGGCTCCGCTATTGGTCGAGATAGCCAGGGTTTCAATGTATTTTATTCTGAGTTTTTTTAAAGTAAATATTCGAGCGGGAGTGGTGGCCCAGGGTTAGCACACTGTGATTTAAACCCATTAGCACATCGTATCTGAAGGCTAGAATTTTAGGCTTGTCTTCCCTGCCCTCTGCTGGTAATGATTCATTCATGATGGTGGGTAGGCCCGGCTAGAGCTGTGGCCAACAGGCAGAGCCATCCCTTGTTCACCTTCGGGTGCAACCAGGATGTCCCCTGGCCCTACATTATGTAACATCTGCTACATGTGCAGGTGTCCATGGCTTTAGCAGAGGAACTTCCATCTGGTACACATTCAAAGGGAGGCTGACCGATGTCTGCATCTGGTCACGCACACACTTTATGTTTTTTCTAGGCAATGGGGGCACAGCAGCCCCTTGCCTTGATGTGTCTTCATTTGGCAGCTGTGATTATAGAACCCACTTCTATCTCTGACGAGTTTTTAGTCTGAAAGAGGAAGTGGTTTGTTGTGAACATAATAAGCATTATAATAACGCGCTTATCCCCAGGCGATGTCTGGAGATGAAGACGAGGAGCGCTCAAGCCAGGCTCAGATGAACTTGCACGAAAGCTCAGAGACGTGGGTCTTGACGAGGTTTACTGGAAACAGAAACTGCGCGAGGTTCTGCTAATTTCTAGTGCACAGGCGCTGCTTCACCTCGACCGTCAGGAATGCAAAGAACTGGACTCGCATTTCCGTAAATCGTGGGAAAAGCGGGCGTTTTATGCAATGGTTGGCTTTGATGCTGTTCGTGATGAAGAGGTAATGAGCTTGGTTCCACATACACAAAATGAGAATATGTTGCCTTCTGTCGTGTCTGATAAAATGAATGAGCAAGCCCAAGCAACGGGAAATTATGTGTCAAGCCATTGTGTGTCAGATGAGGAGATTTTACAAAATGCCTCTGGGGGCTTGCTCTAGAGGGAGTGTACATGGGTGGGAAGTTGGAGGATATATTAGAGAAGAGAGGGAAACTTCTGACAATCCCACAAACATTCCAGTTCGTGGATCCGGTCCACACACCTATGACACAACAACACGAGTTTATTTCTTTCAGTGAAGAATCCGTGTTCAAGAAGAGCATGGAAGTCATGGGCTTCAGCAGCACTGCCTCAAAGCAAGGTTGTGCCTCTACCTTGAGTAGAAAACCAATCTCAATGCAAACAAAGTCATTTAATCTTAAGGAGATGCAAAATATTCAGCCTCATCATTCCTATATTTCCAGGACAGAGTACACGTACCTGCCATTAGCCTCAGGGCATCTTCAAAGACACAACTCAGGCTGTCTGATGCAGCCTTGAAGGAACTACAAAATATTGAGAACACCTTTGAAAACACGAAAGAAGATTTCAAAAGCACCAGGCTAACCAGCATGATCAGAGGCTTCTTCCACAAATTCGGCTCTCACGCAAACGAGGGACCTCTCGAATTTGGAGGAATATTTTGGAGGAAGGCGTCGGCTAAAGGTTTCAGTTCATATCAGCAAGTTGAAATGAAACGGCTCTTGTCTGAGTCATTGGGATCCATCATTGGTGCTGACTATGACAGTCGGACGACTACTGATACGGGCGCTGTAATAACCACTGAGCCAACTGCAAGTGGCTCTGGCCAACACAACGCGGTGCTCACTGATATGGTGCAGATGACTGTGACCACAATAGGCGGTGACCCTGACATTCATGATCTCCCTCAGTGAAAGCTGTGTTGATTCCAACAAAGGGACATGGTCTATCATTGACCGAGGCATCAGGTTTATACCAGTATGGGACATCGTCCTTTCCAATCATAAATGTGATTTCAAAGATGTCCTGAAGGTAGCCAGTGATCTTATAACAGCATACACCTTCTTAACAAACAAGCATGCAATAATTATCCGGATGATCCATTGGCTGCCACTATTGTCGAAGCCAATCGATCATGCAAGATGTAACGCAATGGATGAGATCAGACGATGTAACTAATCTGGAAAAACTGGTGAATTTGAAACAGAAATTCTATGAATGCACACAAACTAACAGGAGCTGGATTGACGCCTGTCTCTCCCATCCAGCCCTTCAGGAATACTTGAAGTTGGTTGTATGACATGCAGGCTTTCATCTGGTGACGAAACGAAACGAATGAAAATGCAGTCCCTTTTAGAGCCGAACATCTATGCAGTGGAGAACTTCCCCCTGCGCTCCTCGATAATGCAGTTGGTCTATGGGACCGATACAGTCAGGGTTCATGATGCTGAGCTACAGGCCCTCGCCGACACATTTACAGAAACAAAGACACGATTAAAAGAAGTCATGGATTCACCGACTTATTCTGAATCTGCGCTGAATGATGCAAAATGAAGGGAACCAATGACATCACATTTGCCCTCAATTCTCTTTGTCGATGCCTCCGAGAAATGAAGCAGGTGCAGGAGGAGGAGCTGTTCCTTTCAGCTGCTGCTGCTTCAGGGTTCAGTAAAACGGAGCGATTGTTCCACCGCCTCCTCGACTATAAAGACGTTGACTGCCTTCAGCAAGAAGTGGACAGGGCACGTAGCGAGCACTCGGCTTTCAAATCTCAAATTGCTCCTAAGGCTACGGGAGCTCAGACTTATGCACGGACCTCCGAGGGAAAAAAAGAGAAACACCTCACAAGCATGAGGTCCAATTTGCATGCACACATCCCAACCGAAGGATCAAACGTGGTGGAGTGCCATGACGAAAGCCCCATTCATCGCGAGCAGACAGAGGAAGGTTTGAAATCTCCTGTTTCTGTGACTGAATTCGCTGTTTCGCAGACACTGGAAGTTGAGAGTCAAGCAAACGAGACTGAAAGGTTCATGGATCTGCTTGAAAGGCTGCACCTTCAAAAATACTACCCCAAGCAAATGCACACAGATGATGTGTGTGTTGTCCATTCAGCAATGCGTACAAAACACCCAAGAACTGAACGAGAACTTGCCTCGNTTTTTTTGCAGAAACTGATAATGGGTGACTATCAAGCACAGTATGTTAGTGTTCAGAGTGAAAATGAAATCAATGATAACATGCATATTGATGCAGACACTTATTACAAAGACTTTCTAACGCATGATGATACATTGAGTCGGAGAGACGGGCTTGCAGCAAACACTCAAACACACATTCACCCCATGGATTTGCAAATGACAATTTACCATTGTGGGGACAATTTTGTGAGGCAGTACATTTACACCAAACTCTCATTTTGCCAGTTTGCACTGCCGCTTTTAGTTCCAAATCCTTGTAGCTCAGAAATAGAATTCCCTCTTTGGGCATTCCGACAATTAACAAGAGCTGGAAATGCCGTGGCACATCTACTAAGACCCAGCAACCAAAACCTGTGCGATTGTGAACGCAGACACTCCTCTAGTGTCCTTCATAAGATTTGGTGAATCACCCACATCGAAATCTCAGATGCTGAACTCTCTGCTCAGTCAGCAAAGGCATGGCGTTTTCTTTCATAGGCACTGCAAAGGCAGCAGCAGGAATGGTCTCCTAATGGAAGGAGTCACAGAGGTCGCCTGGTATTGTCCAGTGGGAGGGTGACGACGTCTTCAATGACTGCATCGCGTTCACAAATCTGCACGGAGATGCGAGACTGCACAGAAGACAGGTGCAGTTTCTGCACGAGATATCCTCTATCAATGTGATACTAATGTCAGATCGTGATCACAATGATGAAGCTAAAATCATTTTGCAAGAATGTCTGAAATCCCAAAGCCTTTTGTTTGCCTTTGGCTGACAAGGAGAACATCAGGGTGGACATTCGGAACAAAAGTGAAAATTGCTGTTACGAACAGAAATGAGGCAGAGTTAATGATGAATTGAAGTCAACTATCAATATCTGTTGCCAATTCATAAAAAACGACAACCTCGATGATTGCTCAAACATCGCCAGGAACACGGCTTCACAGTTGATGAAGACGATGAGATTGTAAGAAGGCAAGTCTATGGCAAACGTCTTACTGAGTCTCTCAAGGCAAGCCACTGTCTTCCATGAAGGAGACTTTTCTGCCTCTTCAAGGTCAGTTGTGGCACGAATGGTGCAAGAAAGACAAAGAATTAACTCGCTTGAGAGTTAAAGGGCACCAAAGCATTGAGGAATACAGGAACAACATTGAACTGTATAAACAATCCATAAGGAGAGCCCAGATTCTCAAAGCATTTCCTCTCAATTATGTAATGAGAACAATGATTGAAAATCTGCAGCTTCCGGAAGACAAAGTAAAACAATACTTCCTGCATTGGCTAAAAATATATTTGGATAGGCTGTCTGCAGAGTGCTTACCACAACTTCATCTGCAGTATCACCAGGCTCGGAGAGAAATGGTAAAGTTCAAGAAAGAAAGAATGCATGAAAGTCGTTTTCTGGATACAAAACACACGGAGCTGCAAGGAATATCACAAAAACTTGCTGCCTCTTATTTTGGAATCGATCACCTTTTCAGGGAAGTTGGCCAGATCTACGAAGTGTCAAGACACGCACGGCGCTGACAAACGCTCAGCAGCTTTGCCAGAAATCGCAGCAGATTTGATGCTCTCTGGGTTCCCTCTTGAACTCATGGACGGTGACGCCTCGCATGTCCCTCTCTCTTGGATCAGCTCAGTTTTGGACAAAGTGATTGAGAAAATTGGAGACAAAACTCTGTTTGTCCTCTCCATCGTGGGCTTACAGAGCAGTGGCAAGTCCACGCTGCTGAATACCATGTTCGGTCTCCAGTTCCCTGTGGGTGCAGGGAGATGCACCCGAGGCGTCTACATGCAGCTGGTGAAGGTGGAGGAAGAGTTCACCCGAGAGCTGGGCTGTGACTTTGTGTTGATAGTCGACACAGAAGCGCTCCGATCTCCAGAGCTATCAAATTCGTCACCCACTCATGACAATGAGCTAGCTACGTTTGTGATCGGCTTGGCAACGCGACTGTGATCAACATTTTTGGAGAGAATCATCAGAGATGCAAGACATTCTGCAGATCGCTGTGCAGGCGTTTCTGCGAATGAAGCAGGTCAAGTTGTCCCGAGCTGTGTGTTTGTCCATCAAAACGTAATGTGACCACTCAAGACAAGAACGAAGATGGAAGGGCAAGCCTTCAGAAGAAACTCGATGAGATGACGCGATTGGCTGCACAGCAGGAGCAGATCGCTGTTGAATCTTTTGACGAGGTGATCCGGTTTGACGTGGACTCCCACATCCGTTACTTCGCTAATCTTTGGGAGGGAAATCCTCCAATGGCTCCAGCAAATCCAGTCTACTGCCAAAATGTCCAAGATCTTAAAGAAATGTTACTCAGCATTGCTAAAACAGACACAACGTCTTAAAGATATCAGAGTTCAAAGCACGCACAGATCTATGGAAGGCCTTGCTCGCAGAAAACTTTTGTTTAGCTTCAGAACAGCCTAGAGATCGCAGCTTATAGCAAACTGGAAGTAATGTATGGGAATGGACTTGGAGCCTGAGGAGTTATCTTATTCAAGAGGAGAATAAGCAGCAGACTATCATTAACAACAGTACAGAAACAACGTATTATTTGACTCGATTAAACGTTGAGCAAACGGTTTTGCCAAAATACTACGAGATCAGCAAACAAATTGAAACATATTTCAATTCAGATGATGCTGAATGGTTGAGTCAATGGAAATATAACTTCGTAAAGAGGTTTGAAACAATAAGATGAGCTTGTGAATGATACTTACAAAAAATGTACTGATCTGATGAAGCAAAAGACATATCGGATCAAGCTAGATCAAAATAGATCACGCTATGAGGATCAGCTGATGAAGAAGAGCAAAGATTTGGCTTCAAAACTGAAAACTACTGGCATTAAAGATATCCAATTGAGAAGAGTTAATAAAATGTGGGAAGAATGACCCATGAAGTGAAAAAAAGCATTACCCCACCTAGAAAAGTGAATTTCAGACAACTTGCACAAAAGTACTTACAGAACATTTTAAAGGTGAAACAGATTACTCCCTAAGTTGATGAACATGCATGCAAATGAATTGTTCATGTTTCGTCCTCAAGAACATGTTGTGATTAAACGAGAAGGTGTTTGGAATAAGTTAAAGAATTCATTGTCTTACATTAATCGACAAGAGATTGACATTGTCGACAAAATAACAAATATGCAGAAAATGCAGCCAGTGAACTTTTTAAAGATCTAGAGAAACGGAAGCTCGGTTACAATGAAACCAATATACATGAAGTATTACACACTGTGCTGACAGCTGTAGGTGCAGGTGTAGTTACAGTTGTAAATGACAAAGATTCTAAACGCACTGTAACAGTGACAAATAGGTACAGGCTAGATTTAGCAATACACATTTTGGCCAATTCTGAAGGGAGGTTTCAGAAAATAGAGAATGATTTCCAGACGGCAAGCGATCCTCTAATATACCTCAACAGCAAGAAAGAAGAGTACTTTAACAGCTTTAAAATTCATACTCGTTGGGTCTTTCGGTAAAGTCACGTAGGTATAAATAAAATAAATCACGACGTTTCGGGCGCAACACAAGCGTCCGTCATCAGATGGGAAAGCATGGCCTGCTGCTGAGGCAACCCGTAAAAACAAAGTTTTTCACTATAAATCCTTTATATGCGTGGCGGCTAGAGTCCTCTCGTCCTCTGGCTTGAGATGGCTGCCACCTATGGGTCAGATGATTGTCTGCCAGTATTAAGCAATTGGTAATTAAATATTTAATTTGTTTTCCCTAAACAGTGTAAAATTTTGGATTTTTTTTTCACGAACATTAATTGTCACACACAACGAGTCTGTGTGCAAAATGTCAGCTCGATTGGATCACGGGAAGTGGGTTAAAAAACGACCGAAAGATTTGCACGGTCGTAAGCAAGCAAGCAAGCAAGCGAACTTAATATAAAGGATTTAATAAGGTTTGAAATGGGTGTAGCCCAAGGGTCATAAAAAAGTGGTTATCTATCGCCTTATTTCATGCTAATCCCGTGCACCACCATCCTCACTGCTTGACACAGACCTCCCCCCCCGACTTCTTGACTCCCCCCCTAACACTCTATATAAACACTTTCTCGTAATAACTCTCTTCAGACGCCTCAGTAATTTTGCTGGAGCAGTCAACACCTGATGACGGTTGCTTGTGTTGCTTCCGAAACGTCGTGATTTAATTTATTGTTTTCTCTTTTTAACCTACGTGAGTTTACAGAAAAAAGCATAGAGTATTGACTTCGTTTCTTGATATGGTACGTGAACAATCTGCCCTCTGCTGACCACTGTACAGCCACACACCTCAAACATCGTGGTTGATCATTTAAGAGCTATCCAGTAACATGTTAAAATTTGTAAGCGTCATTTTACAAGATGCGAAGTGAAAACACAGGAGGCTGCACGGTGAAGATAATTTTACTGCAGGGCATTACGTGGTTTAGCAATTATGAAAACGTGCCACTGTAAACATTTGAAATGTGTAACTTGTCCCTGTCAAAATCTTCAGGTTCCCGTAGCTGATTGTCCCGTTCATAATCACACANACAAGACGAGAAAATACCCACATCTCATTGTATCCCCCATGATGCACATGTAGTGTTGTGTTGAACAGGGTATTGAGATGCGGTTGTATTTAGCTGCTGTATGAATACAAACTACATTGTAAAAAACTGATTACATATTTAAAAATGAGGAATTGTGTTTCCAGTTGACGACCCGACCCATCTCCTTTATTTTACAGATTGATTAACATTAGCGCCACTTTGTCATATTCAGTGACAAGCTTCTGCCATTGGAATGGAGAGGTTACACTGCTGGCTTGAGGCTGTAAAATATGAGGCGATGATTGGATATTATTATCACCTGATCTCGTTCGAGAGAGAAAACTTTGCCACTTTGATTTGAAACAATCTAAATGAGTTTCATGAACATGGCCCTGTCACCGTGCGAGATTGCGATTGTTATCACAAATCTTAAGCCGTGTTTCGAATCGCATCGTTACAAATGACATCACTTGTCATGAGGTTAGTCCGCGGTGATGACAAACATTATGTAGCGTGGTGAATTGTAATTGTGCATAATCACATGACTGTCTAGACTAGTTTGCTTTTTGATGATTGAACGTAGTGTTTAGATATCTGATTTAACATTAATTAATGATAACATGCATCTGTGTTTCTCATCATGCGAATGCTTGGATTTATATTTATATGCAGTAGTTAATTTAATCTCTGGGTATTGCTGTTCCATGTTACTCGGGTAATTGTGATTCTGCAGTTGTCTGTTCAATCGCACGGTACTTTGCCATATATTGTGCCTGAATAAGCTCGAGTCATATGATAATAAACATGTACATATTATATGAGTGAGATTGTGTGAGTTTGTATGTGAAGGAGTGGTGGCGCAGTGCTTTGCTCAGCGCGACTCGAGTTTGCTTCCCTGTCACAGGCAACGTGAGTGGCGAGTGATGCCACAGCTTCTTCCTGGGCCTCCTGTAGGGTGGTATTCAGCCGTAACGTGGCACCTGTTACGGTGTGAAAACTTCAACTCCAATGAAACCGAGGTGGCCGGGCATATTTCTGGTCACATCACCCATCACGTATTGTAACAGGTTTAATAGATCTTATTTGGGTCTTTTGTAAAGTCACGGAGATAGGTTCAAAGCAAAGAACACAAAACTACGACGTTTCAATCGCAACGCAAGCGTTCGTCATCAGGAAGAGGGGGTTAACTTGTAAAGGAAACTGTTTATAATGGTTTAAAATGGGCGTTGCCCCAATGTCAGCAGCCATTGTTGATGTGAGTGGTGGGCAGTGACTGCGATGGTTGTGGGTTTTCCACCAATGAATGGGTTGCAAGTAATTTTTTTTACCTGGGAGCCGAAAATAACAACTAACATCGGAAGGTGGTAGGATGAGAACATCACAGCCAGTTATGACTTAAATTGGTTGATAACGTCATTCCAATGATTGCTAAGTTTATACCCATCTTCTCGATGGAAATTGTGTCTGTGTCTGTATTTATAAATGGCTTCATGAACGAAAATGTGTTGATCGCCGGTGGGTTTGCAAAGCACATTCGTCTTAGAGAAGTCAATTTCGCGTGAGCCCACCACATTAAAACAATGATCAACACGGTCCGAGACATGTCGCTTCGTGTCCCAATGTAACTACTGCCGCAGACACAGCTTAGTTTGTAGACAGGGATCACATCCTTCACAGATGGGATCGGGTCACGAATTTTACGTATTGTGTTACATCGGGCTAAAACAGTGTCAGATGGTGAAAGTCTAGTGAGAGAGATTAAACATGTTAAAGAAGCACTAAGACAGATTGGCTACAATAATGCTCAAATTAACAGAGCACTAAATGCCAAATCACGATCGCAAAGCAACACTGCTGAAAGCGATCAGATTATTAAAACAATAAAAATACCATTTATCTCAGGAGTAACTGACAAACTAGCCCGTGTTTGCAAAAGCAAAACATTACAGTAAGATTTGGTACAGTACACAAAATTCAACAACTAGTAACGTGCACTAAAGACGAATTACCTAAATTATCAACAGAAGGTGTATATCGGATTAATTGTGTATGTGGCAGATGCTATATTGGACAGACAGGGCGTAACGTTAGTGTAAGACTAAAAGAACACCAGAGAAATATTAAACTATCGCAAACACAACTGTCGGCAGTGGCAGAACATCATGCCAACAGGGACACTCAATTGATTTTGACAACGCTGAAGTGTTGTGTAAAACTAGTTACTACTGGCAAAGACTAATTAGAGAATCCATTGAAATTGAGAGAAACAGAAATAACTTTAATCGCTCAGACAGCTACAGGCTTAGTGCGGCCTGGAAGCGTATTATTAAATAAGATACATTACAATTCCTTATAAGGGAAACAAACACTAACTGATTACTAATGTTGCATAATCACAATAAAACACATTCCAAATGATTACTAATCTACAACTCGCATCGTAACAACTGCCTGATTACTAATCTAGTATATAATTACAATAANCCCCCCCCCTCAAATCTTGGCACCTGATGAGTTAAGATGACGTCACCCTGCTGCTGCTTATATAAGAACGAGACAGAGAGAGCCCACATTCTGGCGAATTGCCCGATGATGCTGGATGCAATTACCAGCGAAACGTCGTACTCAAATTGTAAANTGTTGTGGTTTCACGCTTCAACACACCGGTGGGCTAAAGCAGTGAACTAATTGTCTTTTGTCAACGTGACACTTTTTTACTGATTGGCCGTGTCGGGTGGTGGAGGGTTACGACACATTTATAAATAACGCGATCTAAACCCAAAAACGTTGATTATGAATAATATTGGTCGCGAAAGCCTGCTACGTGTTCAACTGACAGATTAGTTTGTAGACGCCGGGGTATTGCATGTCAGGGATCACATCTTTCACAGATGGGATCAGGTCACGAATTTTACGTACTGTGTTTTATCGAACCTGGATCTTGTGTTTGCTCATGATTTTGGAAATCTTTTTAGTGATCCCTGCTCTGTGTGGCAAGGTGATGGTTTTGATTGGGTCCTCAGATGGTTCTTTCCCAACGGTTGGGATGATAGCTTTACGGATTGTTTAGTCTGAATATCCATTCATCTTGAGAGCTTGGTGTACGTGTTTCAGTTCACTTGCTAGGTGATGATGGTCATAAATACATTGAGCTCTATGGTGTAGAGTTTTGATGAGGGAATAATTCTGGGAAGGATGGTGGTGGGAGTCAGGTTTTAGGTAGGCATCTGTATGGGTGCCTTTCCTGTAGACTGTGTCCCATTGAGCCATCTGGTCTCCTTTCGATTAAAACATCCAATAATGGTAGCTTGCATCCTTTTCCACCTCCAAGGTGAATTTGATGGCTGGGTGTATGGAATTGATGTGGTTGAGGAATTGGTTCAGAGCTGGTCGGCCATGTGGCCAGATGACGAACTTAGCATCTATGTATCTCTTCCACAAGGAAGGACGTAGGGTGGATTTCTGGATGGCATCTGTCTCAAATTTTTCCATGAAAACATTGGCTACAAATGGAGATAAGGGAAAACCCATTGGGGTACCTTCATCTTGTTTGTAGAATGTACCATTCCAGGTGAAGTAAGAGTTGGTGAGGCAGTGTCTCACCAGGGCCTGTACATCAGCATTCAGTCCTTGTTGGACCAAGTCTTCAATAATTGCAATGGTGTCAGGCACAGGAACTTTGGTAAACAAAGAGACCACATCGAAACTGACGAGCACATCACCTGGAGATAGTGAGATGTCCTTAATTAACGATACCAAGTGAGCTGAGTTGAGTACAGCTGAGGTGGTCTTACAGTGAATGGTTGTGTAGTGAGTTCTAATTTAGGCGCACACAACTTCTTTGGGAGGCAACACTCATTTATTATAACAGTAAGTATTATAACACTGCACATAAGGTGGTGACCACCGACCTACTCTCGCTAACACACACTTCTCTAACTCTCAGATACTCTATTGTGACCCAGCCAGGTGGGCTACTGGCAGGTCCACTGACTTGGAGACTTGACTCTTCTTGGCGTCTTCACGATGCATCTTCATTCTTGATACGGGCAGCCTCGTGAGGAGGGTGCTTATATGGGCCTCGGCGTGCCCGGGCCCCACCCGGCCACGCCTCCCTTCGAGAACCCTCTCGAAGCCCCCCTGCTGTCCACGTGCCCCCGAGGTCCCCTGGGCCCCGGCCCCATTGGGATCCGGTCACGTGTCCAGCCGGGATCACAGAGAGTGCCACGACCTCGCACCACCCTCGTGGCCTCCTGAGTCCAGAACCGGCCCTGACGTCATTCCGCCTCCAGCCNGGATGACGTCATGTGTGTGTGTAGACCCGCGTGGTAGTGACGCTCCCCACATAGTGACGTCACACGTGTGCGGGTGTACACAGTAGTGATGCTACTATCACTACTGTTGTAAGCTCTCAGACAGAAATTGGGCCAGTTTGTAGGTGGGTGAGTCAATGGAGACGATATGACGAAGGGGTGTACCCTCTTTATGGATTTTTGGTAAGCCATACAATCTATCAGCAGAGGGTTTTAAGGAAAACCGCTTGGTTGGTTCGATCAAAAATGTCGAATCGGTGATTTTGTTGGTTTTCCTAACGAGGCTGTTGGTGGGGTCTCTTTTAATTTTTGTGTACCTACCATCATTAAGTAGGTCCTGAATGTTGTTATTGTATGTTGTTTTGTGCATGATGACTCTGGCATTGCCCTTGAGAGGATGACGATGTCATAAAGAAGATCCTGGAGTGCAATGAATTCCCCAAGAAGCTCACTAGTAAGGAGAAAGCGGCTTTGTCGCAGTGGTTCGTGGCTTCCTGGGCAATCACAAGGTCGAAGACTATGTGGAGCTATTTGAGACTCTGTTGAAGAACTACAGCACAATGGGCTGTATGATATCCCTCAAAGTCGATATCATTGATTCTCATCTTGATAAATTAAAGGAGAACATGGGAGCGTACTCAGAGGAGCATGGTGAGCGCTTCCACCAGGATATACTGGACTTGGAGCGGCGCTACCAAGGACAGTATAACGAGAACATGATGGGAGACTACATTTGGGGGCTGATTCGTGAAAGTGATTAACAGTATTATCGTAAATCTCGAAAAACTTCTCACTTCTAAATCTTTTGTGGTAATTTTTCTATTAGTTTAGAATAAATACATGTTAATTTTGACTCATATGTTGGTTTTTTTCAGACTTTATGTGAACGAAAAGACACAAATTCTCCCGTTTTCTCATTGAAAATAGGTAAATTTCAAAATATCACCATCCTCGTCACAAAAGCAGAGTTTGTGGGGAATCATCTTCTTGGTTCTTTCGGTAAAGTCACGTGGAAGGGAAATAATAAAATAATAAAAATAAAACATAAAATAATTCTCACGACGTTTCGGCCACAACGCAAGCAAGAACAGGTCTGTCGGAAAGACAGCGTCTGAATGAAACACCACCAAGCTTGGCAGCGTATATTTAAGCTGCTGGGTTGAGGGGAAGAGCTCCTTTACAAAAGAATTTGCATATCAAGATGAATTTAGCATATTTATGGGAAATGCAGATATGGGATTAGTCACTACTTGTGAAATGCGTAGGAGGTGGGTGGGGGTTTCAAAGTCATATATGCCCGTGCATTATGCAGGATTAGCAGCATCAAAGGGAGGGAGTAAGGTAGCATTAATAAAGGGAAGGAATGTTAATAGTATGGAGCTGCAGCAACTAATATGCTTATAGACTATACATTGTAATATTGTAGTATGGTTCAGGAAGACTTGGACGACGTGGTGGAGGCACACTTATTTATTAAGTACCAAGTACAGAACAGGCCGGGACGTACAACACTGGAAGGGGTATCGGCCCCTTCACCCGTCTAACTGGGAAGTCACGCTCTAGGCTACACCTAGCCTACTCCTAGGTCCTCCACTAGCGGGCTAGGGGAGGCTAGCTAACCCAGCCCTGGTTAAGCTGGGATTACGGCACCCTGAGTCCCCAGACCGGCTCTGACAAGAGCATCGGCTCTGGGCTCTCGGGCCACGCCACTGGCTCGGTCCTGGTCGGCCCTGAGAAGGGCAGCGATCCAGGGGAGTCCCAGGGCTCTATCTAGTAGATCTTCCTTCTTCACTGGTTTAAGCTTAATACATTCTGCCCCGAGCCCTCCGGCTCACCCCTTATATACCAACTCCCCCGCTGAGGGGTGGGGCCCCGGGGATCCCAGCTCCGTGTCAGCCCCCCAGGCTGAACGGTGCGGACGTCGCTGTGAGCACCTCCTCGCGTACAGACATAGCCACGCCCACTGTGTTTGTTTACCATCCGACACAACTCTATAACACCCCCTCCGTAACACCCCTACAATATTACACTATGTATTATTCTACCCACCCTACTGTATACCACATTGCTGTATATTCACTATACAATTACGATACTATACATTACCTTATACATTGTATTAAACATTACACTTTTATACTATTTATTATTATACAATATGCTATACACTATACCATTGACCGTCGCGTGAAAGGTACTAAGAGGAAGCAACGAAATATGTCAATGGGAGAGTGGTGGTAGGAGCTTGCAGCGGAGCAAACAATCCATTCCCTGCTGAGATTACAAGATATATAGTCAATGCCAGTGAGTGGACTGCGGTATGAAAATCACCGTAACGTGAACACAATCAGTTAAGATCCGAAATGGTTTATTACGTCCTTCCAATGATTGCTGAGCCAGAATCCATTTCTCGGTTGAAATTGTCTCTGTGTTTGTATATGTGGATCGCCTCATGAACGAATCTCTCATGGTAGCCAGATGGCTTGCAGAGAACCTCTGTCTTGGAGAAGTCAATGTCATGTGAGCCCACTGAATTGTAAGTGATCTGCCACGGCTGAGGTGTTTGTCCTACCGTGTTTCAGGTCTGCTTTATGTTCACGGATGCGGTCCGAGACATGTCGTTTAGTTTCTCCAATGTAACTGCTACCACAGAGACAACTTAGTTTGTAGACGCCAGGGTACTGTATGTCTGGAACCACATCTTTTACAGACGGGACCAGATCACGGATTTTATGTACTGTGTTGAATCGCACCTGGATCTTGTGTTTAATCAGGATTTTGGAGATATTTTTTGTGATCCCAGCAATGTAGGGTAAGGTGATGGTTTTGAAAGGCTCCTCAACAGGATCCTTCTTGATGGTTGGAGTGATGGCTTTGCGGATTGTGTAGTCGGAGTAACCATTAGCCTTAAGAGCTTGGCGTACGTGTTTGAGTTCACTGGCAATCCGACCAGGAACACATTGCCAGTGAACTCAAGCACGTCTTTCCGACAGACCTGTTCTTCACCTGAGGACGGCTGCTTGCGTTGTGGCCGAAACGTCATGAGAATGATTTTATTATGTTTTATTTTTATTATTTTATTATTTCCCTTCTACGTGACTTTACCGAAAGAACCAAGAAGATGATTCCCTGCAGTCATGAAAGCTTTAAATCGAAATTTGTGGGAATAATAGCCATTTCTATACTTTTTAGGCAGACACAATTACGAAATAACACTTACTACCCAGGAACAATAATTGTGTTACGTAGTGTTATGATTACTATATATGTAGTGCTGTACTTTACGCGGACAACTTCTTGCTTTTCAGTCGTCACTTTATTTCTACTAACGCAGCACATTCAGTAACATTCTCCGGCGCGTTCTATGCTCGCTCGCCACACTCCACCAGCCTCGCTCGCTCCGCTCTGCCATCTCTCCCGACTCTCCTCTCCGCTCCTCCATCACAGTCCAGCCACTCTCTCGCAGCTTCTCTCCATCTCACTCCACTGCTACTCTATACTTCTTCCGTTACTCCACTGCTACTTTATACTTCTTGTCTTCAGCTCCGACCATCTGCATCCACTCCCAGGCACGACTTCACTCCAACTCCCTCAACTCTCAAACTCCCCTGTATTTATTCCCGCCCCTATTAATTCCCAATTAATTAGTTGGCTTCCCCCCGACGCCCCTCGCCCCCAGCCCCCGCTGCCACCTGTCTCCTTTTCCAGACTTGGAGGCGCCATTCCACAAACAACAACAACCACCAGCCAATCACAGGCCCGCATCCCTAATTGCCCAACGGGCCGTCTCCGACTCACCCTTCGGCCCCTGGCAACAGCCGCGTGTCCCGATATGCCCCACTGTACCCCACACGCACGTGTGTGCAATTTCCCCTCTTGGCGCGTGTTCAACCACTACATATGACAGCTATTTTCCTTTTCAAATTTGGAGCATGACACTCGCACACAATGGCCGGCTCGTTTCTAATGACTTCAAGGGACATTTTGACGTCACTCCGAATCAGACGCAGCATAGCACTTCAAACAGCCGCAGTAATAACCAGGACAGCCTGCCGGATTCAAACTGAGAACCTCCATGACAAGTGGCGAACACGCTGCTGCTCGGCCCAGTCACGGCTACAATGATTCCCTGTGACATCCCAGCCACGTCCGCCAAGCCAGAGCTCCAAACCCGCACTTCAATCAGCAGGGAAAGCAAACGCAGTCGTTCTGAAGAAATTTGCGGTTTCAACCGGTTATTTTTTTCCGCTCCAGTTATTGTATAAGACGAGACTCATATCTTCTCCGCCGATCTCGCGATTATTTCGTGGCAATTAACGTCGGAGTTTTATCGCAAACTTTGCCTCAGTTTACCCCCAGTGAGCGAGTGGCGCGGAGAGTGTGAGCATGGGGGGGGGATGGAGCGGGGCGAAGGGGCAGCCCTGCAAGTGCTCGCTCGGGCAACTGCTGCCTGGCAGGAGGAGCTCCGCCGGACAGAGAGAGCTCGTCCAGGTGGCACTTGGTCGACTCCGCCAAGCCGGGCGATATCCACCGCTTGATGTAGCCGCACTTTACACCCCACCACTCGCGACCTGCCGATTGTGGGCTGGCTGTGGTGAACCGCCCATGGGGTGGACAGGTTTGGCGTTGTTATCTGCACACAAACATTATTATAGTAATATCTGCCAACTTATTTGGTTCATAATAGTAAACAATGAAGCTGAGTTCTTATGTGCGCACAAAGATTATTATTGCAATACCTGGCGGCGTATTTGTTTCATAATAGTAACCAATTACCTGAGTTATTATCTGCACACAAACATTATTATTGTAATACTTGTCAACTTATTTGTTTAATAATAGTAAACAATGAAGCTGAGTTCTTAGCGTAAGAAGCAAGGCCACCCCACAGAGACGATCTCCCTCTCTGTACCTGTGTTGCTCTCTCTCTATGTATCTTGGTGATATCTGTCTGCTCATATGTCTGTCTATAGTGTTCTGGTTAGATTTTTTGTTGCTATTTCATTTATACCTGACGATGATTGCTTGTGTTGCAATCGAAACGTCGTAGTATGCTATTATTTAATTTATCATTTTATCTTTATACGTGACTTTACCGAAAGAACCAAAGAATAATTCCTGCAGTCACGAAAGCTCCAAAATTAAGAAGGAAATTGTACTTAGCATAGCCATGGTTAAGGCCTAGTCCCGTGTGGAGCCCCCGTCCTGGCCTACATTGGCGAGGCGGCGGAGGTGGCACGTTGCCAGGCTGGGGCTGGGCCGCTACCCCCTCCCACCATCCCCCGCCCGTGCAACAATAATGCTATCTCAGCACTATAATATTATTATGTACGGACTCTGTAGTATTATACTGTTAGTTTTTTCGGTAAAGTCACCGAGGTAAAAAAAAGTGAAATTAAAATTAATTTAAAAAATAATTATAAAAATCACGACGTTTCGGAGGCAACACAAGTCTCCGTCATCAGGAGGAACCGTCACAGCCAGATTTGCGGTATCACTTGATATCAAGTTTCATAACAACAAAACTAGCCTCTGAGGAAGTCTCAAAGCCAAGATATTGAAACCTGTTGAAAAATGTCGGAGATTTTCGTAAATTCTGACAAGTACAAATACTAAACTCTGTTTGAAGTCTACCCAAGTAATTTTACGTTGTTTGGGTAATTAACAAAAATCCGGTTTCAGTTGCCAAGATTGACATTCATATGGGGGATGCTGTCTGGTTCTAGATTTGAAGCTTTCGTGACTGCAAGGATTCATACTCTTGATATCAAGTGATACCGCAAATCTGGCTGTGACGGTCCCACCTGATGACGGAGACTTGTGTTGCCTCCGAAACGTGATTTTATTGTTTTTTATTTCATTTTTACCTACGTGGTGACTTTACCGAAATAACTAAGAGTATGAATCCTTGCAGTCACGAAAGCTTCAAATTTAGAACCAGACAGCATCCCCCATATGAATGTCAATCTTGGCAACTGAAACCCGATTTTTTAATTACCCAAATAACGTAAAATTACTTGGGTAGACTTCAAACAGAGTTTAGTATTTGTACTTGTCAGAATTTACGAAAATCTCCGACATTTTTTCAACAGGTTTCAATATTTTGGCTTTGAGACTTCCTCAGAGGCTAGTTTTGTTGTTACGAAACCAAGTTTTGGGATTGTTGCGTTCAGATCTCATCATTATGTTAAGCTCCTTGTACGTGTAGAGGAGTAAAATGTGGACGTGACGTCTTGCGTGCCGTTCAGTGCGATGACGTCACGTCTCCTAGGCTACTTAAGGGAGACCCCGTGACGTAAGCGGGTCACCGTGGGAACGGGTAGAGTGATCAGGGTGAAGAGGGAACCACCAGGGGGTAGAGAGAGGGATCGAGTGGTGAGTCTGGGGAGAAGCCGGTGGTAGCCGTAGAGGTGATTCTCTCTCTCCGCTCGGTGGAGTCGGCAGAGTTCACGATCCGACACAAGAGAGAGAGACAGGACCCGGACTCAGAGTAGGACCCTCCCTAGCCCCTGGGAGTTGTCTACCCACTCACTCACTCACCCACCACTCACTCCACTCACTCACTCACANTCACCCACTCANTCATCACTCACCNACTCACACTCACCCACCCACTCGCACACCCACTCGCCCACCCANNACTACTCACCACTCACTCACCACTCACTNAAGCCACTCACTCACTCACTCACTCACTCACTNACCCACTCACCCCTCACTCACTCACCCACCCACTCATCACTCACTCACCACTCACTCACTCACCCTACACTCACCCACTCACTCACTCACCCACCACTCACTCATTCCCACTTGCACTCACTCACCNACTCACCCACTCACTCACTCACTGCACCACACCTCACTCCACCACTCACCCACTCAGCCTGCATCACTCACCCACTCACTCACTCACCNACTCACTCACTCACCCACCTACACTCACCCACTCACNGCNTTCCACTCACCCACCACTCACTCATCCCACTCACCCACTCACTCACCACACTACACCCACTCACTCACTCACTACCTCTCACCACTTCACNCACTCACCCACTCACCCACTCACCCATAGCAGTCACTCACTNAGCCCAGCNCTCTCACTCACTCCATCCNACTCCCGTCAGCACTCANTCCACTCTCCCACTCACCACTCACTCANTAGACACCACCTCCCACGTCANGTCAGACACCACTTACNCTCACNACACAGTACACTCAGCCCACTCACGTCCATCCACTCACCCATCCACTCACTCACCACCTCTCACNCCTCACCCACTCACTCANCCACTCACTCACCACCCACCACTCACTCACCCCTCCATGTGTGTTTGTCAGTTGTGTCTGGGAGCGGTAGTGTAGCGGTTACGNCGCTGCGCTATGAACCCACCCGGTCACGCTCACGGCCAACACCGTGACTTATCTGAACCGTCCTGGGCCTCCCTAGTCGACTCAGCCTCAAATGAGTACCTGGTGCGGTGTGTAAACATCGCCACTGGGGAGACAAAGGCGTCGCGTGGTGCGCCACCCACCCCTCGTGTGCCGTTCCGGCCTTCATAGGTGCTCGCTAACAGCACTTGCCCCTACAGCTGTTAAGGCTACACGGGGATCTTTGCTTTTTGTTATTCTAACAGCTTTAATAAACCCTGGCGAAAGCCCTTAACTTACCTCGACTCAGTGCGTCCGTGGGAGCTTTACAACTGGTGTCGAAGTGCCTGCACTGCCGCCGCCATGTCTACATCAAGAACCCAGCCGGGACGATCGGCGGATGAAGACGGCAGGAGTTATGGGCTTTCGCCGAGGGTTTATTAAAGCTGTTGCAATACACAGACAAGGGTAGACAACTCCCAGGGCTAGAGGGGACCGGGTCCTGCTGGCTAGCTCTGGTCTCTCTCTCTCTCTCGTGTCGGATCGTGGAACTCTGCCGACTCCACCGAGCGGAGAGAGAGAAGCACCTCTACGGCTACTACCACCGGCTTCTCCCAGACTCACCACTTCATTTATATACAACACAGCACTTGCCCCTNCAGCCCTGCAGAGGCTTCCTGGGTAGCTTGTCTGTGTCTGTGTGGTGTGTGTAACAGCACTTGCCCCTACAGCCTGCTAGAGGCNTCCTGGGGAGCTTTGTCGTGNCTGTGTGACAGCACTTGCCCAACAGNCCTGCTAGAGGCTTCCAAATGGGGAGCTTTGTCTGTGATCTGTGNAACAGCACTTGCCCCTACAGCCTGCTAGAGGCTACCTGGGTAGCTTTGTCTGTGTGTGACTGCACTTGCCCCAACAGCCTGCTCGAGGCTACCTGGGGAGCTTTGTCTGNATCTGTAACAGCACTTGCCCTACAGCCTGCNAGAGGCTACCTGGGGAGCTTTGTCTGNATCTGTGTGACTGCACTTGCCCCAACAGCCTGCTCGAGGCTACCTGGGGAGCTTTGTCTGTGTGTGACTGCACTTGCCCCTACAGNCTTGTCGAGGCTACCTGGGGAGCTTTGTCTGTGTGTAACAGCACTTGCCCTACAGNCCAGCTAGAGGCTACCTGGTGACCTGAGCCTATAGCTTTGTAGCTCTGTGTGNAACAGCACTTGCCCTACAGCCCGCCAGAGGCTACCTNGGTGACCTGAGCNTNGTGNAACAGCACTTGNCCCTACAGCCTGCTAGAGGCTACCTGGGGTAGCTGTGTCTGTGTAACAGCACTTGCCCCAACAGCCTGCTAGAGGCTACCTGGGGAGCTTNGTCTGTGTGTAACAGCACTTGCCCCTACAGCCTTCTAGAGGCTACCTGGGGAGCTTTGTCTGTGTGTGNAACATCACTTACCCTCAGNCCTGCTAGAGGCTACCTGGGGAGCTTTGTTTGTGTGTGTAGGTGCTGCTACTCGCTACTAACAGCACTTGCCCTACAGCCTTCTAGAGGCTACCTGGGGAGCTTTGTCTGTGTGTGTGACATCACTTACCCTACAGNCCTGCTAGAGGCTACCTGGGTAGCTTNGTCTGTGTGTGTGACAGCACTTGCCCTCTGCCTGCTAGAGGCTACCTGGGGAGCTTTGTGTTGTGTGTAACAGCACTTGCCCTACAGCCTGCTGAGGCTACCTGGGGNAGCTTTGTGTGTCACAGCACTTGCCCTACAGCCTCTAGAGGCTACCTGGGGAGTTTGTCTGNGTGTGTGACAGCACTTGCCCCTGCTAGATGCTACCTGGGGAGCTGTGTCTGTGTGACAGCACTTGCCCTACAGCCTTCTAGAGGCTACTGGGTAGCTTTGTGTGTGTGACAGCACTTGCCCTACATCCTGCTAGAGGCTACCTGGGGAGCTTTGTCTGTGTGTGAGAACACTTGCCCTACTCCTGCTAGAGGCTACCTGGGGAGCTTTGTCTGTGTGTGAGAACACTTGCCCTACTCCCTGCTAGAGGCTACCTGGGAGCTTTAGCTTTGNGTGTGTGACAGCACTTGCCCTACGGCCTGCTAGAGGCTACCTGGGGAGCTTTGTCTGTGTGTGAGAGCACTTGCCCTACAGCCTGCTAGAGGCTACCTGGGGAGCTTTGTCTGTGTGTGACAGCACTTGCCCTACTGCCTGCTAGAGGCGTCCTGGGGGAGCTTTGTCTGTGTGTGACAGCACTTGCCCCTACAGCAGAGGCTACCTGGGGAGCTTTGTCTGTGTGACAGCACTTGCCCTACAGCTAGAGGCTACCTGGGTAGCTTTGTCTGTGTGACAGCACTTGCCCCTACTGCCTGCTAGAGGCTACCTGGGGAGCTTNGTGNANGACAGCACTTGCCCTACGCCTGCTAGAGGCTACCTGGGGAGCTTTGTGTNTGACAGCACTTGCCCTACAGCCTGCTAGAGGCTACCGGGAGCTTTGTANGACAGCACTTGCCCCCTACAGCCTGCTAGAGGCTACCTGGGGAGCTTTGTCTGTATGACAGCACTTGCCCCTACACCCTGCTAGAGGCTACCTGGGGAGCTTTCTGTGTGTAACAGCACTTGCCCTACAGCCTGCAGGAGGCTACCTGGGTAGCTTTGTCTGTGTGACAGCACTTGCCCTACAGCCTGCTAGAGGCTACCTGGGGGAGCTGTAGCTTTGTGTGTGACAGCACTTGCCCTACAGCCTCCTAGAGGCTACCTGGGAGCTTTGTCTGTGNGTGTGTGACAGCACTTGCCCCTGCTACAGCTACCTGGGGTAGCTGTGTCTGTGTGACAGCACTTGCCCCTACAGCCTTCTAGAGGCTACCTGGGTAGCTTTGTCTGTGTGACAGCTCTTGCCCCTACTGCCTGCTAGAGGCTACCTGGGGCTAGCTTTGTGTGTGACAGCACTTGCCCTACAGCCTGCTAGAGGCTACCTNGGGGAGCTTTGCCTGTGTCTGTGTGACAGCACTAGCCCTACAGCCTGCTAGAGGCTACCTGGGGAGCTTNGTGTGTGACAGCACTTGCCCTACAGCCTGCTAGAGGCTACCTGGGATCTGNGTGTGTGACAGCACTTGCCCTACAGCCTGCTAGAGGCTACCTGGGGAGCNTTAGGTGTGACAGCACTTGCCCTACAGCCTGCTAGAGGCTACCTGGGTAGCTTGTGTNGGAGCACTTGCCCTACAGCCTGCTAGAGGCTACCTGGGGAGCTTTTCTCTGTGTAACAGCACTTGCCCTACAGCCTGCTAGAGGCTACCTGGGGAGCTTTGTCTGTGTAACAGCACCTGCCCTACAGCCTGCTAGAGGCTACCGGGGAGCTTTGTCTGTGTAACAGCACTTGCCCTACAGCTCTGTTAGAGGCTACCTNGGGNAGCTTTGTCTGTGTGACAGCACTTGCCCTACAGCTAGAGCTACCTGGGGAGCTTTGTATGTGTAACAGCACTTGCCCTACAGCCTGCTGGAGGCTACCTGGGAGCTTTGTCNGTGNGACAGCACTTGCCCTACAGCCTGCTAGAGGCTACCTGGGGAGCTTNATCTCTGNATGTGTAACAGCACTTGCCCTACAGCCTGCTAGAGGCTACCTGGGGAGCTTTGTCTGNGTGTGNAACAGCACCTGCCCTACAGCCTGCTAGAGGCTACTGGGGAGCTTTGTCTGTGTAACAGCACTTGCCCTACAGCCTGTTAGAGGCTACCTGGGTAGCTTTGTCTGTGTACAGCACTTGCCCTACAGCCTGCTAGAGGCTACCTGGGGAGCTTTGNCTGTCTATCAAACAGCACTTGCCCTAGAGCCTGCTAGAGGCTACCTGGGAGCTTTGTCTGTAACAGCACTTGCCCTACAGNCCTGCTAGAGGCTACCTGGGTAGCTTTGTCTGTGNAACAGCACTTGCCCTACAGCCTGCTGGAGGCTACCTGGGAGCTTTGTCTGCTTTGTGCTANGACAGCACTTGCCCCTACAGCCTGCTAGAGGCTACCTGGGGAGCTTTANATGTGTAACAGCACTTGCCCTACAGCCTGCTAGAGGCTACCTGGGAGCTTTGTCTGTATCTGTGTAACAGCACTTGCCCTACAGCCTCAGGCTACCTGGGGATAGCTTTGTCTGTGTGACAGCACTTGCCCTACAGCCCGCTAGANGCTACTNGGGGAGCTTTGTCTGTAGNGACAGCACTTGNCCCTACAGCCTGCAGAGGCTACCTGGGGAGCNTTGTCTCTGTGTGGACAGCACTTGCCCCAGCCTGCAGGCTACCTGGGCAGCTGAGCATCTGTGTGTAACAGCACTCCCCATCCTCTGCTACACTGGGGAATTGTGTCTTGTGACAGCATTGCCCTACAGCCTGCTAGAGGCTACCTGGGGAGCTTTGCCTTGTGTGTAACAGCACTTGCCCTACACCCAGAGGCTACCTGGGGAGCTTTGTCTGTCTGCGTGACAGCACTTGCCCTACAGCCTGCTAGAGGCTACCTGGGNAGCTTTATCTCTGTCTGTGTGAAGCCTTGCCCTACAGCTAGACTCTGGGGTGCTTTAGCTGTCTGTGTGTGACAGCACTTGCCCTACAGTCCTGTAGAGGCTCGGGGAGCTTTGTCTGTGTACAGCACTTGCCCTACANCTAGAGGCTCCTGGGGAGCTTGTGTGTACAGCACTTGCCCTACAGCTCCTGCTGGCTACTGGGGGAGCTTCTGTGTAACAGCACTTGCCCTACAGCCTGCTAGAGGCTACCTGGGAGCTNTCTCTGTGTAACAGCACTTGNCCCTACAGCCTGCTAGAGGCTACCTGGGGAGCTTTGTGTGTACAGCACTTGCCCTAGAGCCTGCTAGAGGCTACCTGGGTAGCTTTGTCTGTGTCTGTGACAGCACTTGCCCTACAGCCTGCTAGAGGCTACCTGGGGAGCTTTGTGTAACAGCACTTGCCCTACAGCCTGCTAGAGGCTACCTGGGGAGCTTTGTATGTGTAACAGCACTTGCCCTACAGCCTGCAGAGGCTACCTGGGAGCTTTGTCTGTGTACAGCACTTGCCCCTACAGCCTGCTAGAGGCTACCTGGGGAGCTTTGTCTGTGTGACAGCACTTGCCCTACAGCTAGAGGCTACCTGGGGTAGCTTTGTCCAGCACTTGCCCCTACAGCCTGCTAG
Source organism: Lethenteron camtschaticum (assembly GCA_018977245.1). NCBI lineage: Eukaryota > Metazoa > Chordata > Hyperoartia > Petromyzontiformes > Petromyzontidae > Lethenteron > Lethenteron camtschaticum. The sequence goes on from WFAB01002237.1 coordinate 47,164, forward strand.
AGGCTACCTGGGGAGCTTTGTCTGTGTAACAGCACTTGCCCTACATCCCTGCTAGAGGCTACCTGGGGAGCTTTATCTGTGTAACAGCACTTGCCCCTACATCCTGCAGGAGGCTACCTGGGGCGGCTTCGTCTCTTTTGCCTTTATAATGTTGACAGATTTTTTTGAATGAGGGCGTGGCCAACGCGTCGATTAGACCACGCCCCTCAGCTTCCGGTGGGCGGTTTTTATGCAAATGAGTTGGGGGAGGGGGGGCGATGGGTGGGGGTCACTTCCGGTTCATTAGCATATTCCCACTGGGGCAGCCCGCCTCTGGAAATCAGCCATTGTCAGCTGCGGTGATGATGGCGGTGGTGATGGTGGTGGTGGTGATGGTGCTGATGGGGGTGGTGGTGATGGTGATGGTACTGAAGGTGAGTGATGGCGCGGGTGGTGGTGATGATGGGGGTGGTGGTGATTGCGGTAGTGGGGTGGTGATGGTGGTGGTGGTGATGGTGGTGGGGTGGTGGTGATGGTGGTGATGGTACTGAAGGTGNGTGATGGCGCGGGGGTGGTGGTGGTGGTGATGGGGTGGTGGTGATGGTGGTGGTGATGGTGGTGGGGGTGGTGGTGGNGGATGGTGGTGATGGTGGTGGTGGTGGTGGTGATGGTGGTGGATGATGGTGGTGATGGTGGTGGTGATGGTGGTGGTGATGGTGGTGGTGATGATGATGGTGGTGATGATGGTGGTGTGTGTGGTGGGGATGGTGGTGTGGTGGTGGTGATGGTGGTGGTGATGATGGTGTGGTGATGTGGTGGTGGTGGTGATGGTGGTGGTGGTGATGGTGGTGGTGATGGTGGTGGTGATGATGGTGGTGGTGATGGTGGTGGTGATGGTGGTGGTGGTGGTGGTGATGGTGGTGGNGTGTGGTGGTGGTGGTGATGGTGATGGTGGTGGTGATGGTGGTGGTGGTGATGGCGGTGGTGATGGTGGTGATGGTGGTGGTGGGGGTGGTGGTGATGGTGGTGGTGATGGTGGTGGTGATGATGGTGGTGGTGANGGTGGTGGTGATGGTGGTGATGATGGTGGTGGTGACGGTGGTGGTGGTGATGGTGGTGGTGATGATGGTGGTGGTGGNGATGATGGTGGTGATGGTGGTGGTGGTGGGATGGTGGTGGTGANGGTGGTGGNGNTGATGGTGGGGTGATTGTGATGGTGGTGGTGATGATGGTGGTGGTGATGATGGTGGTGATGGGGTGGTGGTGATGGTGATGGTACTGAAGGTGGTGATGGCGCGGGTGGTGGTGGTGATGGTGGTGGTGGTGATGGTGCTGATGGGGGTGGTGGTGGTGGTGATGGTGGGTGATGGTGGTGGTGGTGGTGATGGTGGTGGTGATGGTGGTGGTGGTGATGGTGATGGTGAAGGTGGTGATGGCGCGGGTGGTGGTGGTGGTGGTGGGGGTGGTGGTGATGATGGGGTGGTGGTGATTGCGGTAGTGGGGGTGGTGGTGGTGATGGTGCTGATGGTGGTGATGGTGGGGTGGTGGGGGTGATGATGGTGGTGGTGATGGTGGTGGTGATGATGGTGGTGGTGGTGATGGTGGTGATGGTGGTGATGGTGGTGGTGATGGTGGTGGGGGTGGTGATGGTGGTGGTGGTGATGATGGGGGTGGTGGTGATTGCGGTAGTGGTGGTGGTGGCGGTGATGGTGGTGATGGTGATGGTGGTGGTGATGGTGGTGGTGGTGATGGTGGTGATGGTGGGTGGTGGTGGGATGGTGGTGAGTGGTGGTGATGGTGGTGGTGGNGGGGTGGTCCAGAATGGTGGTGGATGATGGTGGTGGTAGTGGGGGGGTGGTGGGGGTGGTGATGGTGGTGATGATGGTGGTGATGATGATGGTGGTGAGGTGGTGATGGTGGTGATGGTGGTGATGATGCTGATGGGGGTGGTGGTGATGATGATGGTGGTGGTGGTGATGGTGGTGATGGTGGTGATGGACTGAAGGTGAGTGATGGCGCGGGTGGTGGTGATGGGGGTAGTGATGGGGGTGGTGGTGGTGATGATGGTGGTGGTGATNGGGGTGGTGGTGATGGTGATGGGGTGGTGGTGGTGGTGATGGTGGTGATGATGGTGGTAGTGATGGTGCTGATGGGGGTGGTGGTGATGGTGGTGATGGAGGAGTGGTGGTGGTGGTGATGATGGTGGTGGTGGTGATGGTGATGATGGGGGTGGTGGTGATGGTGATGATGGGGGTGGTGGTGATGGTGATTGCGGTAGTGGTGGTGGGGGTGGTGGGGGTGATGGTGGGGGTGGTGGTGGTGATGATGATGATGATGGTGGTGATGGATGGGTGGTAGGGGTGGTGGGGTGGTGATTGTGGTGATGGTGAATGGTGGTGATGGTGGTATTTGCGGTAGTGGGGGTGGTGGTGGTGGTGGGTGGTGGTGATGGTGGTGGCGGTGGTGATGGTGGTGGTGGTGATGGTGATTGCGGTAGTGGGGTGGTGATGGTGGT
>WFAB01002238.1:0-49595 GCA_018977245.1 Lethenteron camtschaticum
CCACGTGCTCCCCCCCCACGTGCCCCCCCCCACGTGCCCCCCCCACGTGCTCCACCCCTCCATGTGCTCCTACCCCCCCGTCATCCCGCCCCAGGTGCTCGACCCCTCCCACGTGTCCCCTCTCCCCCGTACTCCCCCGCCCCCAGGCGGCACTCCGTGACGTCACTTCCGCCAGACCCCTACGTGTTTTTCTCGGAGAAAACATCGCGAAGTGGTGAGGAGTCAGTCAGTGTCCACCTAGTGTGTGTCAGTGTCCACCTCGTGTGTGTCAGTGTCCACCTCGTGTGTGTCAGTGTCCACCTCGTGTGTGAGTGTCCACCTACTGTGTGTGAGTGTCCACCTCGTGTGTGTGTGTCCACCTCGTGTGTGAGTGTCCACCTCGTGTGTGTCAGTGTCCACCTCGTGTGTGAGTGTCCACCTCGTGTGTGTCAGTGTCCACCTAGTGTGTGTCAGTGTCAACCTAGTGTGTGTCAGTGTCCACCTCGTGTGTGAGTGTCCACCTAGTGTGTGTCAGTGTCCACCTAGTGTGTGTCAGTGTCCACCTCGTGTGTGTGAGTGTCCACCTCGTGTGTGTGAGTGTCCACCTCGTGTGTGTCAGTGTCCACCTCGTGTGTGTGAGTGTCCACCTCGTGTGTGTGAGTGTCCACCTCGTGTGTGTCAGTGTCCACCTCGTGTGTGTCAGTGTCAACCTAGTGTGTGTCAGTGTCAACCTAGTGTGTGTCAGTGTCCACCTCGTGTGTGTCAGTGTCCACCTCGTGTGTGAGTGTCCACCTCGTGTGTGTCAGTGTCCACCTAGTGTGTGTCAGTGTCAACCTAGTGTGTGTCAGTGTCCACCTCGTGTGTGTCAGTGTCCACCTCGTGTGTGTCAGTGTCAACCTAGTGTGTGTCAGTGTCAACCTAGTGTGTGTCAGTGTCAACCTCGTGTGTGAGTGTCCACCTCGTGTGTGTCAGTGTCCACCTAGTGTGTGTCAGTGTCCACCTAGTGTGTGTCAGTGTCCACCTCGTGTGTGTGAGTGTCCACCTCGTGTGTGTGAGTGTCCACCTCGTGTGTGTCAGTGTCCACCTCGTGTGTGTGAGTGTCCACCTCGTGTGTGTGAGTGTCCACCTCGTGTGTGTCAGTGTCCACCTCGTGTGTGTCAGTGTCAACCTAGTGTGTGTCAGTGTCAACCTAGTGTGTGTCAGTGTCCACCTCGTGTGTGTCAGTGTCCACCTCGTGTGTGTCAGTGTCAACCTAGTGTGTGTCAGTGTCAACCTAGTGTGTGTCAGTGTCAACCTAGTGTGTGTCAGTGTCCACCTCGTGTGTGTCAGTGTCCACCTCGTGTGTGAGTGTCCACCTCGTGTGTGTCAGTGTCCACCTAGTGTGTGTCAGTGTCAACTAGTGTGTGTCAGTGTCCACCTCGTGTGTGTCAGTGTCCACCTCGTGTGTGTCAGTGTCCACCTCTGTGTCAGTGTCCACCTCGTGTGTGTCAGTGTCCACCTCGTGTGTGAGTGTCCACCTCGTGTGTGTCAGTGTCCACCTAGTGTGTGTCAGTGTCAACCTAGTGTGTGTCAGTGTCCACCTCGTGTGTGAGTGTCCACCTAGTGTGTGTCAGTGTCCACCTAGTGTGTGTCAGTGTCCACCTCGTGTGTGTGAGTGTCCACCTCGTGTGTGTGAGTGTCCACCTCGTGTGTGTCAGTGTCCACCTCGTGTGTGTGAGTGTCCACCTCGTGTGTGTGAGTGTCCACCTCGTGTGTGTCAGTGTCCACCTCGTGTGTGTCAGTGTCAACCTAGTGTGTGTCAGTGTCAACCTAGTGTGTGTCAGTGTCCACCTCGTGTGTGTCAGTGTCCACCTCGTGTGTGAGTGTCCACCTCGTGTGTGTCAGTGTCCACCTAGTGTGTGTCAGTGTCAACCTAGTGTGTGTCAGTGTCCACCTCGTGTGTGTCAGTGTCCACCTCGTGTGTGTCAGTGTCAACCTAGTGTGTGTCAGTGTCAACCTAGTGTGTGTCAGTGTCAACCTCGTGTGTGAGTGTCCACCTCGTGTGTGTCAGTGTCCACCTAGTGTGTGTCAGTGTCCACCTAGTGTGTGTCAGTGTCCACCTCGTGTGTGTGAGTGTCCACCTCGTGTGTGTGAGTGTCCACCTCGTGTGTGTCAGTGTCCACCTCGTGTGTGTGAGTGTCCACCTCGTGTGTGTGAGTGTCCACCTCGTGTGTGTCAGTGTCCACCTCGTGTGTGTCAGTGTCAACCTAGTGTGTGTCAGTGTCAACCTAGTGTGTGTCAGTGTCCACCTCGTGTGTGTCAGTGTCCACCTCGTGTGTGTCAGTGTCAACCTAGTGTGTGTCAGTGTCAACCTAGTGTGTGTCAGTGTCAACCTAGTGTGTGTCAGTGTCCACCTCGTGTGTGTCAGTGTCCACCTCGTGTGTGAGTGTCCACCTCGTGTGTGTCAGTGTCCACCTAGTGTGTGTCAGTGTCAACCTAGTGTGTGTCAGTGTCCACCTCGTGTGTGAGTGTCCACCTCGTGTGTGTCAGTGTCCACCTAGTGTGTGTCAGTGTCCACCTAGTGTGTGTCAGTGTCCACCTCGTGTGTGTGAGTGTCCACCTCGTGTGTGTGTGTCCACCTCGTGTGTGAGTGTCCACCTCGTGTGTGTGAGTGTCCACCTTGTGTGTGAGTGTCCACCTCGTGTGTGTCAGTGTCCACCTCGTGTGTGTCAGTGTCAACCTAGTGTGTGTCAGTGTCAACCTAGTGTGTGTCAGTGTCCACCTCGTGTGTGTCAGTGTCCACCTCGTGTGTGAGTGTCCACCTCGTGTGTGTCAGTGTCCACCTCGTGTGTGTGTCCACCTCGTGTGTGTCAGTGTCCACCTAGTGTGTGTCAGTGTCCACCTAGTGTGTGTCAGTGTCCACCTCGTGTGTGAGTGTCCACCTCGTGTGTGTCAGTGTCCACCTAGTGTGTGTCAGTGTCCACCTAGTGTGTGTCAGTGTCCACCTCGTGTGTGTGAGTGTCCACCTCGTGTGTGTGAGTGTCCACCTCGTGTGTGTCAGTGTCCACCTCGTGTGTGTGAGTGTCCACCTCGTGTGTGTGAGTGTCCACCTCGTGTGTGTCAGTGTCCACCTCGTGTGTGTCAGTGTCCACCTCCCGTGTGTCTGTGTCAGTGTCCACCTAGTGTGTGTCAGTGTCCACCTAGTGTGTGTGAGTGTCCACCTCGTGTGTGTGAGTGTCCACCTCGTGTGTGTGTGTCCACCTCGTGTGTGAGTGTCCACCTCGTGTGTGAGTGTCCACCTACTGTGTGAGTGTCCACCTCGTGTGTGTGTCCACCTCGTGTGTGTGAGTGTCCACCTCGTGTGTGTGAGTGTCCACCTCGTGTGTGTGTCCACCTCGTGTGTGTGAGTGTCCACCTCGTGTGTGTGTCCACCTCGTGTGTGTGTGTCCACCTCCCGTGTGTGTGAGTGTCCACCTCGTGTGTGTGAGTGTCCACCTCGTGTGTGAGTGTCCACCTCGTGTGTGAGTGTCCACCTCGTGTGTGTGAGTGTCCACCTCGTGTGTGAGTGTCCACCTCGTGTGTGTGTCCACCTCGTGTGTGTGCCCACCTCGTGTGTGTGAGTGTCCACCTCCCGTGTGTCTGTGTCAGTGTCCACCTAGTGTGTGTGAGTGTCCACCTCGTGTGTGTGAGTGTCCACCTCGTGTGTGTGTCCACCTCGTGTGTGTGTCCACCTCGTGTGTGTGAGTGTCCACCTCCCGTGTGTCTGTGTCAGTGTCCACCTAGTGTGTGTGAGTGTCCACCTAGTGTGTGTGAGTGTCCACCTCGTGTGTGAGTGTCCACCTCGTGTGTGTGTGTCCACCTCGTGTGTGTGTCCACCTCGTGTGTGTGTCCACCTCGTGTGTGAGTGTCCACCTCGTGTGTGTGTGTGTCCACCTCGTGTGTGAGTGTCCACCTCGTGTGTGTGTGTGTCCACCTCGTGTGTGTGTGTGTCCACCTCGTGTGTGAGTGTCCACCTCGTGTGTGTGAGTGTCCACCTCGTGTGTGTGAGTGTCCACCTCGTGTGTGTCAGTGTCCACCTCGTGTGTGAGTGTCCACCTACTGTGTGTGAGTGTCCACCTCGTGTGTGTGTTCACCTCGTGTGTGTGTCCACCTCGTGTGTGTGAGTGTCCACCTCGTGTGTGAGTGTCCACCTCGTGTGAGTGTCCACCTCGTGTGTGTCCACCTCGTGTGTGTGTGTCCACCTCGTGTGTGTGTCCACCTCGTGTGTGTGTCCACCTCGTGTGTGAGTGTCCACCTAGTGTGTGTGAGTGTCCACCTCGTGTGTGTGTCCACCTCGTGTGTGAGTGTCCACCTCGTGTGTGTGTCCACCTCGTGTGTGAGTGTCCACCTCCGTGTGTGTGTGTCAGTGTCCACCTCGTGTGTGTGAGTGTCCACCTCGTGTGTGTGAGTGTCCACCTCGTGTGTGTGTCCACCTCGTGTGTGTGAGTGTCCACCTCGTGTGTCTGTGTCAGTGTCCACCTAGTGTGTGTGAGTGTCCACCTCGTGTGTGTGAGTGTCCACCTCGTGTGTGTGTCCACCTCGTGTGTGTGTCCACCTCGTGTGTGTGAGTGTCCACCTCGTGTGTCTGTGTCAGTGTCCACCTAGTGTGTGTGAGTGTCCACCTCGTGTGTGTGAGTGTCCACCTCGTGTGTGAGTGTCCACCTCGTGTGTGTGAGTGTCCACCTCGTGTGTGTGTCCACCTCGTGTGTGTGTCCACCTCGTGTGTGAGTGTCCACCTCNCGTGTGTGTGTGTGAGTGTCCACCTCGTGTGTGAGTGTCCACCTCGTGTGTGTGTGTGTCCACCTCGTGTGTGTGTGTGTCCACCTCGTGTGTGAGTGTCCACCTCGTGTGTGTGAGTGTCCACCTCCCGTGTGTGTGAGTGTCCACCTCGTGTGTGTCAGTGTCCACCTCGTGTGTGAGTGTCCACCTACTGTGTGTGAGTATCCACCTCGTGTGTGTGTTCACCTCGTGTGTGTGTCCACCTCGTGTGTGTGAGTGTCCACCTCGTGTGTGAGTGTCCACCTCGTGTGAGTGTCCACCTCGTGTGTGTCCACCTCGTGTGTGTGTGTCCACCTCGTGTGTGAGTGTCCACCTCGTGTGTGTGTCCACCTCGTGTGTGAGTGTCCACCTCCCGTGTGTGTGTGTCAGTGTCCCCGCATGGCATCTCCGCGAGTGGAGGCGCTGCGGTGGGGGGAGCTGCGTGTCTGTGGCGCCAGCTGCGTCTACAAGGACTGCAAAGTGTGGCCTGGCGGCAGCCGAGCCTGGGACTGGCGGGAGACCGGCACAGACGTCAGTCCCTCATCCTCCTCCTTGCCCCTGCAGCAGCAGCAGTCGCAGCAGCAGTAGCAGCAGCAGTCGCAACAGCAGTCGCAGCAGCAGTCGCAGTGCTAGTACCAGTCGCAGCAGCAGCAGTAGCAGTGCTAGTACCAGTCGCAGCAGCAGCAGTCGCAGCAGCAGTCGCAGTGCTAGTACCAGTCGCAGCAGCAGCAGTAGCAGTGCTAGTACCAGTCGCAGCAGCAGTCGCAGCAGCAGTCGCAGTGCTAGTACCAGTCGCAGCAGCAGCAGTAGCAGCAGCAGTCGCAGTGCTAGTACCAGTCGCAGCAGCAGCAGTCGCAGCAGCAGTCGCAGTGCTAGTACCAGTCGCAGCAGCAGCAGTTGCAACAGCAGTCGCAGTGCTAGTACCAGTCGCAGCAGCAGCAGTCGCAGCAGCAGTCGCAGTGCTAGTACCAGTCGCAGCAGCAGCAGTCGCAGCAGCAGTAGCAGTGCTAGTACCAGTCGCAGCAGCAGCAGTCGCAGCAGCAGTCGCAGTGCTAGTACCAGTCGCAGCAGCAGCAGTCGCAACAGCAGTCGCAGTGCTAGTACCAGTCGCAGCAGCAGTCGCAGCAGCAGTCGCAGCAGTCGCAGCAGCAGTCGCAGCAGTCGCAGTGCTAGTACCAGTCGCAGCAGCAGTAGCAGCAGCAGTCGCAGTGCTAGTACCAGTCGCAGCAGTCGCAGCAGTCGCAGCAGCAGTCGCAGCAGTAGCAGCAGCAGCAGCAGTCGCAGTACTAGTACCAGTCGCAGCAGCAGCAGTAGCAGCAGCAGTCGCAGCAGCAGTCGCAGTGCTAGTACCAGTCGCAGCAGCAGCAGTAGCAGCAGCAGTCGCAGTGCTAGTACCAGTCGCAGCAGTAGCAGCAGCAGTCGCAGTGCTAGTACCAGTCGCAGGCGGAGTAGCAGCAGTAGTAGCAGCATTAGAAGTAGTATCTGTAGTATTATCAGTAGTAGTAGCAGACTAGTAGCAGTAGTAGTAGCAGTCGCAAGAGGAGTAGCAGTCACAGTAGTAGTAGCAGTCGCAAGAGTAGTAGCAGGAGTAGCAGTAGTAGTAGCAGGCATAGTAGTAGTAGCAGTCGCAGGAGGAGTAGTAACAGGAGTAGCAGTAGTAGTATCAGTAGCAGCAGTAGTACCAGGAGTAGCAGTAGTATTATCAGTAGTGGTAGCAGGAGTAGTAGCAGTAGTAGTAGCAGTAGTGGTAGCAGTAGTAGTAGCAGTCGCAGGAGGAGTAGTAGCAGGAGTAGCAGCAGTAGCAGAAGTAGTAGCAGGAGTAGCAGTAGCAGGAGTTGCAGTAGTAGTAGCGGAAGTAGTAGAAGTAGTAGTAGTCGCAGGAGTAGTAGTAGTAACAGTAGTAGCAGCAGTAGTAGTAGCAGGCATAGTAGTAGTAGCAGTCGCAGGAGGAGTAGTAGCAGTAGTAGTAGCAGTCGCAGGAGGAGTAGTAGCAGGAGTAGTAGCATTAGCAGGAGTAGCAGTAGTAGTAGCAGGCATAGTAGTAGTAGCAGTCGCAGGAGGAGTAGTAGTAGTAGCAGGCATAGTAGTAGTAGCAGTCGCAGGAGGAGTAGTAGCAGCAGTAGTAGTAGTAGCAGGAGTAGTAGCAGTCGCAGGAGGAGTAGTAGCAGGAGTAGTAGCATTAGCAGGAGTAGTAGTAGCAGTATCAGGAGTAGCAGTAGTAGTAGCAGGCATAGTAGTAGTAGCAGTATCAGCAGTAGTAGTAGCAGGAGCAGTAACAGGAGTAGTAGCAAGGGAAGTAGCAGTCGCAGGACTAGTTGTAGCAAGATTAGTAGCAGGAGTAATAGCAGCAGTTGTAGCAGCAGAAGTAACAGTAGTATCAGTACTATTAGCGGTAGTAGTAGCAGCAGTAGTTGTAGCATTAATAGTAGGAGAAGTGAGAGCAGCAGTAGTACCAGTAGTATTAGTAGCAGTATTAGTAGCAGCAGTAGTAGCAGTATTATTAGCAGTACTAGTAGCAGAAGCAGTAGTGCCATATTTTCCTGCATATAGCCCGCAGACACAAACAGCCCGCAAAAATTGCGTTTTGTGTAAAACTAATTTCAGATAGCCCACACCTCCATATACCCCGCATGAATTCATATCTTTAACGTTGTTAACGCAGCTTAATTCCATCATATTAATACAAAGTTTACATTTGTAATACATTCCAATTGTTAACATAAAAATCATAACGTGCACAAAGAAAACAAACTAACCGGAAACGAGTGAACTTAAAACAGTAAATAAGTAGCAAAAGTAAATATCCAATAAATAAGTAAAACAAAACTGGTAGATAAGTGAGTAAGCGAACTGTTAGGCTTACCAGCATTCGACCTCATCATCATAGTACAGCTACTGGACCGGTAGTTACCCGTACAGCTTTAGCGCTGGTAGATGGCGCACTGCGCAGACAATAGCGGCACTGCGGTAACGCACTTGCCTCCTGCCAACAAAGCCACTGGAAGTGTGAAACAAAGCTCATGGTCGCGACTGTAGAGTATAGTGCTCAGACAATAGCAGCGGCCTAAGGGACTCAGCAATTATGATTCCGTGTCTAGTAGACGCTTGTTAAGGCCCTTCCCCATTGTGCAATCCATAGCCTCAGCTGAAACTTTCGCACCCCCTACAGCCACTGAAAGTATTACGGTAAACAAAGTGCGCCCACTTCAAACATTGTCGTTTCATTGCACAAACAACTCGAATCATTTAAAACGTGATAACATGCAATTTTAGTGTGGGTGGTTTATCCAGCAGTGCTTTAGTCAAAGGTAAGTGTTACCATGAAACATTTATTTTTGGGATATCCCGCACCTCTATATACCCCGCAGGGTTCTGTTTTGTTTCTAAAAAGTGGTCTTCCCCGCGGGTTATATGCGGGAAAATACGGTAGTAGCGGTAGTAGCAGCAGTAGTAGCGGTAGTAGTAGTAATATTAGCAGCAGTCGTAGTCATAGCAGTAGCATTAGTAGTAGCAGCAGTAGTTCTAGCAGCTACCAAGTCTGGGAATCCATAGACTTGCACAGATACCCATAGATTCACACAGAGACCTATAGAGTCACACAGACCTATAGAGTCACACAGAGACCTATAGATTCACACAGAGACCTATAGAGTCACACAGATACCCATAGATTCACACAGAGACCTATAGAGTCACACAGAGACCTATAGATTCACACAGAGACCTATAGAGTCACACAGAGACCTATAGATTCACACAGAGACCCGTAGAGTCACACAGAGACCCATAGATTCACACAGAGACCCATAGAGTCACACAGATACCCATAGATTCACACAGAGACCTATAGAGTCACACAGACCTATAGAGTCACACAGAGACCCATAGATTCACACAGAGACCCATAGATTCACACAGAGACCTATAGAGTCACACAGAGACCTATAGAGTCACAGAGCCATAGACTCACACAGACCTGTAGACTCACACAGAGACCCATCGACTCGAAAAGTGACGTCCCACCTTTTAAGTAAGTCGATGTCTCCTCTGCAACCAATTGCAGAGGAGACATCCACATCTTAAGCCACTCAGCTGCATGCAATCACTATGCTATGTTGCAGCACCGGCCCGGCGTGCAGCCGGCCGACTTGCAGGAGCTGCTGGATGCCGGCATTGAGACCCTTGTGATCGGATGCGGTATGAACCAAGCCCTGCAGGTGAGCGCAACAACAACAAACTCAACAATAATTCCAACAACAGCCATTCGCCACTGAGTGACGGTGACGTCACCACGGTGCCTGTGCCAGGCCAGGTGCACATCGAGGCCATGTGAAGTGTCGAAGGCTCTCTGCTTGCAGGAGGTCATGGGACATACCCAGGTGCCATGGGTCGACTGACTGAGATGACTGGCCGATGCACCACCTGTGCCCCCTACTGTGCCAACTTTCTGTGTTTTAGCCACCAGGCGCTCCGGTCGTTGTTGTGAGCATTGTTTCTCTGCCCTTCATTGTTGCTGGAGGGTGACTGCCTCCAACTGCCCAGTAGTAGCGTCCTTCACGAGCCTCCTCCTCCTCTATAGAGGCCGATCTTGACACCGCTGGTACCAGTCATCGGTAGGTCCACTCTGTTTTACATCTTCCTGTACCGCATCAGCTCCATCTCTTCTTCAGCCCATGAGTGCAACACACACACATAGACAAATGTGCCCCGGGTAGTCCACCCAGCTTTCTGGGGCAAGTGCTGTTAGCTGGTAGCAGTGCCTGTGAATGCCGGCACGGCGCATGAGGTGTGTGTGTGGTTAGCACTACGCTGTGCTCTGAACCCGGCAGAGACCCGAGTTCTATTCCCGCTCACAGCCAACACCAGTGATTTATGTCTGACCTGGTATTGGGCCTCCCCTAGTTCGACTCAGCCTCACATGAGTACTTGGTGCGGTGTGTAAATATGTCGCCACTAGGGAGACAAAGGTGGTTGGGCGGGGTGCCGGCCACCCACCTCGTCGTGAATTTCAGCAGGATCTACATCTCTGCTTTATAGACCTGGTCAGTGCCTATGATACTATTAGTATGCCTAGGCTCTGCGTTGTTCTCCATGCTTTGGGGGTCCCTGACTCTGCTCATATTCATTGAGGACCTTCAGGATGGTGGGCAGGCCCGGGTAAAACCACGTGGCTGGGAGTCGGAGCCATTCCCTGTTCATCTTAGGGTGCGGCAGAGATGTCCTCTGACTCCCACATTATTAAGCATCATCTTTGACCACGTAGTTCGAGAAGCCTTCCATGGCTGTGCTGGAGGAATCTCCATCTGGTAAAGATACATTGGGAGGCCGATCGATGCCCGGGCTCCCTATTGATCAATAATGTTATATATGTATGCTAACGATTTGCTTATTGCTGCTTACTCTGAGTAGTTGGAGGTGCTGCTGCTTAACCTGGAGCTTGCCACTAAGAGGTGGGGCCTTCCATCATCCCCACCAAAACTAAGCACCTGCCTGGGTATTTTGTGTTATCAAACACTTCAATCCCGCAACTCCCAATCGGTGATCGGGCAGTTGTGGAGAGAGTGGAGAGGTTTACGTACCTGGGCAGTGTGCTTTTGACCAGCTCCGGTTTGACAGCACAGGTCTTACTCAGAATCAGTCGGGCAGAATTATCGTTCAATAGGCTGCGTAATGCTGTGTGTAAGTTACCTGGCCTGTCATTCCACATGAAGCTTCGGGTCTTTTTAGCCATGGGTCATGCCCTCCATTCTCTATGCTTGTGAAACGTGGACCCCACTAAAGGAACATTTTCGCCGATTATAAAGTCAGGCTGGCCTGCCTACGATTTATCCTGGGTTTAACCAGGCCGGATTGTGTGAGGAACTCGCAGATCTTGGAAGTATCTGGAGAAAGTCCCATCGGTGAGTTCCAGTAAGCGACGCTGTGTTGGCTGGGTCATGTAGCCTGCATGCCCAACCACCGCATGCCCAAGCAGCTTTTGTTTGGCTGGATAGATGGGGCTAAATGGGCATGACACGGGCTAGAGAAGAGATTGACTGATGCGGTACGGGAGCTTGTGGAGCTGAGTGGATTTTCCGATGACTGGTACCAGCGGTGTTAAGATCGGTCTTTGTCGAGGAGGCTCCTGAAGGTCGCTATTGGGCAGTTGGAGGCAGTCGTCCTCCAGCAACAACGGAGGGGAGACGAGCGATGCTCACAACAATGAGCGGAGTGCCGGGTGGATAAAACACAAGTTGGCACAGTAGGGGGCACAGGTGGTGGTTCATCTGCCAGTCATCTCAGTCAGCTAACCCATGGCACCTGGGTCTGTCCTGTGACCTGTCAGAGTGTCTTCCACACTTCACGTGTGCTCAAAGTGCACCTGGCTTGGCACAGGTGCCATGGTGACGTCACCGCCACTCAGTGGCGAACGTCGATGGCTGTTGTTTCTGTTGTAGTTGTTGTTTCTGTTGTAGTTGTAGTCGTAGTAGCAGTTAAGAGTAGTAGTTAGCAGTAGCTGTAGTAGGAGTCGTAGTTAGTAGTATCTGTAGTAGTAGTTGTAGTAGTTAACAAAAGAAGCAGTAGTAGTGGTTAGTAGGAGTCGTTGCCGTAGCTGTAGTAGTCGTAGTGGTTGTAGTAGCTGTTGTACTTTGTAGTAGTAAGTAATAGTAGCTGTACTAGTAGTTAGTAGTAGTTATGAATATTTGTAGCGTGCTCAACTTGGGTTCATGCAGGTGCCGCGCGCCACCCAGGACTTTGTCCATGCCCACGGGGTTTCGCTGCTCATGCTAGTTAAAATAAGTAGTTAGCAGTAGTAGTTAGTAGTAGTTAGTAGTAGTAGTCAGGAGTAGTAGTTGTAGCGTGCTCACCGTGGGTCCGTGCAGGTGCCCGCGCCACCCAGGACTTTGTCCGCGCCCGCGGGGTTACGCTGCTCGTGCTGCCCACGGAGCGAGCCGTGGACGAGTACAACCGCCTCATCGTCGGCGGTGCCACCGCAACGGGGGGCACGGGGGGGGTTCCCCCCGGGTGGGGGGGGTCTTTCACTCCACCTGCTAGAGCCCCCCTCGCCCTTCCCCTCTCAACACAGTGCCATGTGTTTTTCAAGCGAGGCTTGGTGGCGCTACAATTTTTAGGCTGCATGACCCGCATGTCGCTTGCGTGTGGTTAGCACGTATCTTTCCGGCGTGTAGTTTGGCATGATGTCCGACATTTCGCTCCGCTCGCTGGGGAGCTAATTCAGGTGCAAGGTCATTGGGTGCCTCGGAGGTTGTTGTTCCAGACCCATAGACGCACTCAGAGACATGTAGACTCATTCAGAGACCCATACACTCACACAGACCCACAGACTCGCATATAGACCTACGAGTGACTCACAGATATTCCTCGTGTCACGGTCACCCTGCATCACTGGAGGCGCAATTTGTGTAAAAAATAATAACATGACTTAAACGTTAATTAATCAGCTCGCAACCCCTCCGTGCCTCCGTGGCGCGTCGCGAAGGGTTCCGCTGCACTGCGACCGCCCATCAACCGGTCAACCCGGGGTCGGTGCACGGCTCTCGTGACGTTCTTCGCCAATTTAAAGAGTGAAGATCGAGGTGGCGGTTTCTCACTTGACGGAGGTAACAGCGTTCTCCCGGCCTGCCCTCTGAGTTTTTATCAACCTGGGGCCCGATGCAAAAAAACACTCGAGACCCTGGCACCGTCGACGTCGGTGGCAGGAGGTGGGGCGTCGATGTTCATCGCCACGGCTGCCAAATGAAGACGCTGCAACTCGACTGCATTCGCGCTGTCCATTCTGCAATCGTGCTGAGACGTTGGCCCTGCGCTGCCGATTGTCCACGCGGCAAAATCTTTAGTTGAACGAGGGTTTGCTTCCCCAGACCGGTGTCGAAATAGAGCAGGTAGCACCTCTCCCAAAAAATGTTGCCCTGAGTCAATCTATAAAAATAAAAGTAAAAAATTGTGGCGAGGTTTGTGTGTGGGTTTTATGTGGGTTTGTGTGTGGTCGCGCGCCTGGCTCTCCAACGGTGGAGTTTATGTAAAGAAAAAATAGCCAGGTATCACGCCGTAAGCCCCGCGGTGAGCAAGCGCTATTCCTTTTTCACATCCGTCAACTTTTAATTAGTTTAATTAGCGAGTTTGTGAGATTTTTGTGCGCTTCTATTTTATTTATTTACAACGCCTGCACAACCGTACCAACTCACGCACCTTTGGTGAAGGGAACGGCCCATGCCAAGTCGTACGCCTTCGGTGGGAGTGAGGGGACATTTTCTTTTGCGTTAAAAATGCTATAAAAATACACTAAACGCTGACATAAATTCTTCACTGTGTAATGTCCCCCCACCCGATGCGTGCAGTTACTCGTAGATACAGTCGCTAGATGGTACCACTATAAGCCGTAGATATTACTGCAGAGCGGCCGGGAGATCGTGGCTGCAGGGGGGCAGGGGTAGCAGCCCAGCCCAGCCTGCCAAGGTGCCACCTCGGCCGGCTGGACAATCTAGGTGAGGCCGGAGGCTCTGCACGGCACTAGGCCTCACCACGCCACACTGTCAGGTGAGTACTTTGTGCTATACAGTCGATAAATACTACTATAGAGTCAGCATGTACTACTGTAGTGATAGCAGGTACTACCATAGTATGTACTGCTGTAATCAGCAGGTACCACCACAGTTGGTATGCACTGCTGTAATTAGAGCAGGTACCACCACAGTCGGTATGCACTGCTGTAATCATAGGTACCACCACAGTACGCACTGCTGTTAGATTTTTAAGAGTAGTTTTGAAATATTTTTATGACCCGGGCAACGCCGGGTACTTTCTGCTAGCATAAATATTTATAGAGAGACCCGCAAACTGTCATCCCCAATCTCAAATCTGAGTACGACATCAGAGGTCACGGCGTGCCTTCGTCTCAAGCGGTCGCTACGTCCCCACATCGCTGTGACGGGCAGATTCAACCCCATTGCAGTCGGCGTACCAGAAGTGCCACAGCACCAATAACCTCTACAAGATCACCGATGACCTCTACAAGATCACCGATGACCTCTACAAGATCACCGATGACCTCTACAAGATCACCGATGACCTCTACAAGATCACCGATGACCTCTACAAGATCACCGATGACCTCTACAAGATCACCGATGACCTCTACAAGATCACTGATGACCTCTACAACATTACAGATGACTAGCACGCCGCAGCGTTGGTTGGCCTTAATCTCTCAGCCGCCTTCTACACCATCGACCATGAGATACTCATCGGGTGGCTAAGGTTCAGTGTATCGGGTACGGCACTGGGGTGGATTGAGTTGTAGTTACTCAATACGGTCGATCGCAGTTCGTCAAGCCGGGCGACGAACAGTCATCGCCTGTGCCGTACCTAGCCGGTGTACCATAGTGGTCCATCCTCGGGCCCTTCCTATTTTGAACAAACGTCTCTCTCCGATCGCCGACGTCGTCTCATCACATGACATCACGTTCCACGGACGTGGTGATAACGCACGACTGTACACCACAGTCAAGTCAAAGTTGGTTATGGAGAGCCTCGGTAACCGCGGTGCACGCGTGTGGTTTGCACGAAACGAGACGCCGCTGAATCCAGTAAGGAGATTTCCGCTGGACGGCACTCGGGCTTAGGCGAAAACATTAGTGGGAGGATCAGGTGTGATGCTCACGGACTCCAGGACTCAGTTTCCTCCACATCTAAAGAGCCTCAGCACCATAATCAAAATATATAATTTGATCACCGCATGCAAAATTTTGTCAGGTCCTCAAATGTTCATATCAGGGCTCCACGACACATTCCACCACTATTGAGTCGTGACAGCCAACGCGGTGGCGTGTAGCGTCATATTGTAGACAAGGCTCTATTATTGCAAATCGCTACTCTACGGGACGTCTGGCAAGCTGCAGCGTGTACAACATTGCCTGGCACGTGTCATGACGGGGTACTGCTACAACATCTGACCGTGTCCGTCCAGTGCTCAACGAGCTGCATTGGCGCCGGTTGCACTCACTACACACAAAGTGAATGTAACAAACTAACCACAACACCTCGCTAATCTCAAGGAGTGTAAACCATCACACAAAGTCTGGCTTATGGCGAACCGTTGAACAAAGACGGTCACCGCGTTGCCCGGTGCTTCCAGATGCGCCTCTGTGGCCGTCTGGAACGCTCTTCCAATATCAGGAAACCACTGGAGCTATGCACTTTTAAATTTCATGAGAACTGCTTTTTGTATACAGTTTGATGTCCTTCCCCGAGCCTCCGATCAGCACGGTGCGAGAGATGTTCAACATACATAACTGTTTCACGTTGAACCCTACAGCCACGAGAGGCCACTATATTCACCAGATGTTTGAAAAAAAATTTGTATTGCATTGTGCGGGCGCTCGAATGAGGTTGGGAGGCGATGATGCAAGGAACGTGTGAACTATTATCCGTGCTCACTTTGATAGTGCTGTTTGTTGCTGGCCGTTTGACGTTTTGGGCCATCTTTAAAGCCTGTGCCCATTAACAGCAGTGCCCCACAGTGGGTAGGTGAATGAGTGGCTAAGGCCCAGCCCACCGTATGCCCAAACCAGCTTCTGTTTGTCCGGATCGAGGGCGATAAATGGGTACGGCATGGGCTGGAGAACAGATGTAGCTGATGGGTGAGTGGGTGAGTGACTGGGTGAGAGGGTGAGTGAGTGACACGGGCTAAAGAAGAGATGGACTGATGGGTGAGAGGGTGAGTGAGTGACACGGGCTGGAGAAGAGATGGAGCTGATGTGGTACAGGAGGATATGGAGCTGAGTGGAATTGCCACTGACTGGTTCGATTGGTTTCAAGATCAGCCTCGCTGTGACGGGCAGATTCAACCCATTGCAGTCGGCGTACCAGAAGTGCCACAGCACCAATAACCTCTACAAGATCACCGATGACCTCTACAAGATCACCGATGACCTCTACAAGATCACCGATGACCTCTACAAGATCACCGATGACCTCTACAAGATCACTGATGACCTCTACAACATTACAGATGACTAGCACGCCGCAGCGTTGGTTGGCCTTAATCTCTCAGCCGCCTTCTACACCATCGACCATGAGATACTCATCGGGCGGCTAAGGTTCAGTGTATCGGGTACGGCACTGGGGTGGATTGAGTTGTAGCTACTCAATACGGTCGATCGCAGTTCGTCAAGCCGGGCGACGAACAGTCATCGCCTGTGCCGTACCTAGCCGGTGTACCATAGTGGTCCATCCTCGGGCCTTCCTATTTTGAACAAACGTCTCTCTCCGATCGCCGACGTCGTCTCATCACATGACATCACGTTCCACGGACGTGGTGATAACGCACGACTGTACACCACAGTCAAGTCAAAGTTGGTTATGGAGAGCCTCGGTAACCGCGGTGCACGCGTGTGGTTTGCACGAAACGAGACGCCGCTGAATCCAGGAAAGTAAGGAGGTTTCCGCTGGACGGCACTCGGGCTTAGGCGAAAACATTAGTGGGAGGATCAGGTGTGGTGCTCACGGACTCCAGGACTCAGTTTCCTCCACATCTAAAGAGCCTCAGCACCATAATCAAAATATATAATTTGATCACCGCATGCAAAATTTTGTCAGGTCCTCAAATGTTCATATCAGGGCTCCACGACACATTCCACCACTATTGAGTCGTGACAGCCAACGCGGTGGCGTGTAGCATCATATTGTAGACAAGGCTCTATTATTGCAAATCGCTACTCTACGGGACGTCTGGCAAGCTGCAGCGTGTACAACATTGCCTGGCACGTGTCATGACGGGGTACTGCTACAACATCTGACCATGTCCGTCCAGTGCTCAACGAGCTGCATTGGCGCCGGTTGCACTCACAACCACAAAGTGATTGTAACAAACTAACCACAACACCTCGCTAATCTCAAGGAGTGTAAACCATCACACGAAGTCTGGCTTATGGCGAACCGTTGAACAACGACGGTCACCGCGTTGCCCGGTGCTTCCAGATGCGCCTCTGCGGCCGTCTGGAACGCTCTTCCAATATCAGGAAACCACTGGAGCTATGCACTTTTAAATTTTATGAGAACTGCTTTTTGTATACAGTTTGATGTCCTTCCCCGAGCCTCCGATCAGCACGGTGCGAGAGATGTTCAACATACATAACTGTTTCACGTTGAACCCTACAGCCACGAGAGGCCACTATATTCACCAGATGTTTGAAAAAAAATGTATTGCATTGTGCGGGCGCTCGAATGAGGTTGGGAGGCGATGATGCAAGGAACGTGTGAACTATTATCCGTGCTCACTTTGATAGTGCTGTTTGTTGCTGGCCGTTTGACGTTTTGGGCCATCTTTGAAGCCTGTGCCCATTAACAGCAGTGCCCCACAGTGGGTGGGTGAATGAGTGGCTAAGGCCCAGCCCACCGTATGCCCAAACCAGCTTCTGTTTGTCCGGATCGAGGGCGATAAATGGGTACGGCATGGGCTGGAGAACAGATGTAGCTGATGGGTGAGTGGGTGAGTGACTGGGTGAGAGGGTGAGTGAGTGACACGGGCTAAAGAAGAGATGGACTGATGGGTGAGAGGGTGAGTGAGTGACACGGGCTGGAGAAGAGATGGAGCTGATGTGGTACAGGAGGATATGGAGCTGAGTGGAATTGCCACTGACTGGTTCGATTGGTTTCAAGATCAGCCTCTGGAGGAGGAGGTTCGTGAAGGACGCTGCTACTGGGCAGGTAGAGGCAGTCGCCCTCCAGCAACAGCAGCAGAGGAGCGAGGCTCATAACAACGAGCAGAGCACCAGGTGACTAAAATGCAGCAATTTGGCACAGGAGGGGGCACGGGTGGTGCATCCTATTGTTGTGTATCTGGTGTTGTGTATCTGTTGTGGTGGTGGTGCATCTGTTATTGTGTATTTGGTGGAAATAATTATATTCCGATGAGACAGACAATCAAGAGGAGGAGTTGTGGCAGTGTATGTGAACAATTACATTACTTACCATGCATTCAAATTACTGCTGTATCGGACCCGGGCACTTTTGAATGTATCACACTCNTCATTTCTTCTCAAGGTAACAAAAATGTTACTCCTGATGTGTTGCTATAGACCACCAAGTAGCACACATATAAAATGGATCCTTGGATAAAATTACATCACCCCTTCCGAAAGGTGAATTATTGATCATACGGTACCAAAATTGGAATTGGATAAACCTACCACATGATGCATTAATTGACTTTACAAACCAGTGCAATCTATATCAAGTGATTACCTATTTTCCCGCATATAACCCGCAGACACATATACCCCTAAAAATAGCGTTTTGTGTAAAAAATGCAGATAGCCCGCACCGCCATATACCCCGCACGCACTAATATATTTAACGTCGTTACCGCAGCTTAATTCCATCATATTAATACGAAGTTTACATTTGTAATACATTCCACTATCAATTGCTAACATTAAAATCATAACGTGCACAAAGAAAACAAACTAACCGGAAACGAGTGAACTTAAAACAGTAAATAGGTAACAAAAGTAAATATCCAATAAATAAGTAACACATAACTGGTACAGGTAGGTTCCACACTGCCCACCAGGGATTATTTGTCTGTCGTGCATAGCCCCTCCCAAACAAGTGCGTCACGTGACCGCGAGCTTTCTGTCGTGCACAAATGCGCTGTCCAACCAAGTTCCTACCTGCCCACTCCGAAGGAACGTGTTAGATACGTAAGTACAGTTTTAGCACTGGTAGATTGCGCACTGCGCAGATAATAGCGGCACTACGGTAGCGCCGTCGCCTCGCCACCAACCCCCACCTCTCTCTCCCCCAGCTCTCCCGTCGCCGGTAAACAGTGCACGCACTTCAAACATTGTCGTTTAACTGTATAAACAATTTATTTAAACTTGATAACATGTGCAATTTTAGTGCGAGTGGTTTATTCAGCAGTGCTTTAGTCAAAGGTAAGTGTTGCATAGTGGATAGTCTTACCAAGAAAACATTTAATGAGTTATGACATGTCACACGTGTAAAATATTTTTGGGATAGCCCACACCTCCATATACCCCGCAGGGTCTTGTTTTGTTTGTAAAAAGTGGTATACCCCGCGGGTTATATGCGGGAGAATACGGTACTTCAACCACTAGACCCACATTCGAGATTTGAAGATTTCGTGACTGCAAGGATTCATACCTTAGGTTTTTTGGTAAAGTCACGTAGGTATAAAATAATAAATGAAATAACTCAATTAAATCACGACGTTTCGGAGGCAACACAAGTCTCCGTCTTCAGGTGGGACCGTCACAGCTAAATTTACTGTATCAAGTGAGAGAAATCCAAGAGACAAGAGCGTTTAACAGTACTGCTATTTTGGATTTGGCAGCCAACATCGGCCGTAACCCGATTGAGGTTCTCCAATTGTATCCTCCCTTCTAGCCCCCCCCCCCACCGTTTCAGTCCCTGACTACCACATTTAGATAAGCCCCTCCCCCTCCCTTAACTTGTATTTAGATCTTGTCTCTTGGATTTCTCCTCACTTGATACAGTAAATTTAGCTGTGACGGTCCATCTGAAGACGGAACTTGTGTTGCCTCCGAAACGTCGTGATTTAATTGATGTATTTTCATTTGAACTCAACTTTTAAACCATTGCGAAGCCCTTGCACGTGTTGACGGCGAAGAACCAGAGGTTTTATTGGGGACCCCTGGAGGAGGAGGCACTTTAGCAGCTGCGCTCGCGTCTGACAGACGCACCACCATTGGCCTTTCTGTATTTCGGCCTCCCCTTTATCCTGGACACGGACGCCAGCGATGTAGGCATCAGCAGCGTCTTGTCACAAATCCAGCAGTCGGGAGGTGGTTATCACCTACGGCAGTCGCGTGCTGTCATCAGCGGAGCAGCGGTACTGCATCACACATAGGGAGCTCTTGGCGGTCGTCCACTTCATGCAGCAATTTCGACCCTACCTGTATGGTCGCAAATTTACGGTCCGCACTGACCACGCGGCCTTGCAGTATTCGCTCCACATCGACAATTCTTCGGGCCAGCTGGCCAGGTGGAGTATAGGTACCAGGTGGTGCATCGCAAGGGGACAAGACATGCCAACGCGGACGCATTGTCTCGGCTGCCGCCCCAGGGCCCTTGTGTGCATGCACCACAGGCGCGGCACGCTGCAAGGAGGCAATGCCGGAGGGAACGGTCATCGCTCCCGTACACACGGCAGAGGGCGCACAGGATGAGGTCCAGCTGACCGACCACGACTACAGTAGGAGGAGGCCCCACTGCGAGCGCTACGCGCCTCAGCGGAGGTAGGGGGGGGGAGGAGTATGTCATATGGGAGGACCCACTCATGCGATTGGACTCGCAGGACGCCAGCGATGCCTGGTGGTCCCGGAGTCGCTGCATCGACAATTGGTGATGGACGTGTAGTGAGTCGCAGATGTTGTCTTGAGAGCAACACGTTTTCTTAAACTCTTAGCACAACATACTCCAGGCTATTAACACAACACACTCTCGGGTGGTGACCACCCAACTAACCACCCTACGGCGGAACTAGACACGGTTCCACTATCCCGTTCCGGACCACAAGCTGGGTCCCGGTCCGCGTGGCTGGAGGCTTCTTGAACCTTGACGTGGATCTCCTGCCTCTCCAACAATAAGAACCCCAAGCCCCTCACAGGGCCCCCTTCATATCGGGCCGGGCTGGGGCTGGCTCCACCTCTCGCCCCGCTGTTGTGTATGTACCCCCTTTTTATTTTTTTTTTAATATTTTTTTTTTTTTTAAGAATTATTCTGCCAACATAGATAATATCGNTTTTTTTTAATAGACGCGGCCACGTGGGAACGAACACGCCCCACACTTCCACAGAGGCCCCACACTTCCACAGATGCGCGCATACCTCATTTCAAAGGAGAGAGGACATGAAAGGGGGGGCAATAAGGTAATAAAAAATAAACTCCCCTAAATTCACACAAGAGGAACAAGGGAGGGGGGGAATTGCAGGCGGGGGGTTGCAGAACCAGGAGACACGGAGGAAGAGATAATTATATTCTTAACAAAGAAACAGCATCGACGACAAAAAGCACAGATGGGTCTTTGAACCATGTTAAATACACAAGTTACCAACTTAACCATAAAGATTAAGCAAACAGTACACCCACTCCAATTGAAAACCAGACGACAATCTGAACCAGAATCGCGACCCACAGTTAATAAATATGACATTATACCTTTAAAGAATATCTCACGGGGGCCGAAGCATCAAAGAATAATTATGGCATCGATTTCGCTCCAAAACAAAATTCCTAGCCGGGATATCAGATTAAATAATCACAAGAAGTAAATAATAAGTACGGAATTAAAGTGAAGAGGAATCAGGGCGGAGAAGGTCTCAAAATAACCAAACACAACAACCCATGGGAACGAGCAACACGGCCGCCTTTGTCTTTCCGAGAGGATCTCCACAGCAGGCACAAAGCTAGGAAATGACACCCATAAAGGGGCAATGGCTCAAAGGAAATTAACACGTCTTCGAATAAATAAGCGCATGCGCCGGGTGCTCTCACCGTGGAAACAACCGCCTTTGTCTCCCCACAACACGGACAAACACGCACGCGAAACACACGGACAAACACGCACGCGAAACACACGGACGGACACACACACGGACGCAGATGGTCCACCCCCACAGGAAGGTTTTATGACACAGCTTTTGAACAACTCGGGAAGCCGAGTGGAATTTTCCGATATAAACCGAAGGAAAATCCATACAACTCAGATCGACAGGGGCTCTGGCCTCCATCACAGAGATCGACAGGGGCTCTGGCCTCCATCACAGATCTTCAGGGGCTCTGGCCCCATCACAGAGATCGTCAGGGGCTCTGGCCCCCATCACATATCGTCCGGGCTTCGGCTCCAACACACATATCATCCGGGCTACGAGCCTATCTTCGGCTCCACCACAGATCTTCACGAGCTCCGGCCTACATCTCATCTCGTCTCCGGGCTAAGGCCCCACCAGAGTTCTCCAGGGCGACAACCATCTCTCCTCGTCGCCGCCAACGAAGAAGCTCCTGTCATTCAGAATGACGAGGGTCGCGGAGTAGTGACGCGTAGCTACAAGCCGAGGTCTGCACCACCTGAGAAGAATCGCTACCCTGAGTCGCAGAGCTGCGAGTGAAGCCAACAAAGACGCCAACGTCCACCCTGCCACGAACGAAGCATCGCTCCTCGTCAGAGTGACGACCAGCGAACAACCCGCAGGAAAGGCGGAGATCGCTGAACGAGCGCCAACTTGCGCCACCTTGCGCCACCGTGCGCCACCGTGCACCACTTTGCGCTGAACGTGCGCCACCGTGCGCCACCGTGCGACACTGAGCGACACCGAGCGACACGAGCGACCGAGCATCTTCAAGGACAGCATCGTGCCAACTCGTCATCTAGCAGTAGAAAGAGAGAGCGCACGAGCAGCACCAAGCCCCGGAACCATCAAGCGCCAAGCAAGCAAGTTTCTTCAAGGAACATCGTGCCAACGCCGCTCAATCCAGCAGTGGAGAGAGAGAGAGAGCAAAAGCCGAGCGACACGCCGAGCGAGGGAGCAGCAGGAGCTGTTCGTATCCTCCCACACCACACAAGCTAACGACACAATTAATATTACGAGGGGACAACGCACACACAGCACGCACACGAATAAGACTTTAAAAGAAAAACTGTCTTTTCGTTTCAAAAAGGGTTGCCATTTCGAGGTGGTGCGTTCAATATCAACTGATCGTGCAAAGCAGTTGCTGCCGTCGAGTTACATAAATGCATAAGAGTTTTCGTTATTCATATTGCATAATTGCATAATTTGCAACTGCATAAGTTTTTGTCGTTCATATTAGTTAATTGCATAATCTTGCCATGAATTATTGACGCATGTTTGACCTGCATGATAGAATGTCACGTGCTTGTTAAAATAAAATTGTTATCACAGAAGCATATCGAGTGTTCCTTCCAAGTCCATGCAAAACTGTCTTATTCTTGACAACTGTATCCTGTGATGAGATATGAAAATGGAGACCTAAAATATTATAACACACACTAGGATAATCGGTAAATGAATCTATGATAATCGTGTTATCCTGATTGATAACTCTGGATAAACGAAACTAAGCAAATTATCATAACTGCACACATTAACATAATCGCAAGCCTCCGCATAAATTACTACGATTATCATAATTTATGCATATAATCACACGCATTATCATAATTTATGCATATTAATACACACACTATCATAATTAATGCGAATTGCGCATTTTTCGGAAAATTATTAANTTTTATTATTTCATCAAATTTCATAACCCGACACATACAACATAATGGGGGCTCGTCCGGATCTCTCGCAGACAGTGTTTTGCATGGATGATGGAATGAATCACTTCGTGTTAACCAGAATATCAGGATCGAACATTGCATGGTGATTGTGAACGGGCGGAAAACTAAAAACGCCCTCTAAGGTTAAAACCCAGAATAGCAGGTTAAAACAGAGACAGTGGAATTAAGATAATATCGTATCAAACCAATTGCATCCTTTGATAAATGGTGTTAGAGGTACGCACTCTGAATCGGAAAATAACAGATAGCTCGAGTCGAATTGACTACACTCTGTGAGATAATTGTTTATATGCACTCTGAAAGAAATGTCAAAGTAACTTCCGCCATACCTAAGATGCTAGGATTAAGAATAATTTTTGAATGGGTTACGGGATACGGGAGCTCGTATTTAAACGTACCGACCAATCTGTTACAAAGCAGTACAGTCAGAGAGACATATGGGAAGGGAGCTGTATCGATAACACGAACACACCTCGGGGAAACTAATTGACTGGATAAAATGTAACGAAGGCGAACACGATGTAAAAACTGCAGGAAAGGCAGGACAGGACTCATTCCTTTTCACACAGGCATACAGACAGGGATTGTGGAATGAGGAAAATTTGGAAAGGAAACGGGAGAGAAATCAGTACTCGCGACACCAGCGAAACTCACAGACGTTGATCCGCAGAATAAATATGGAAGTAACAGTAAATCACACTCTTGGGTACGTGGACAGAGTCCAGGACTAATCGCACAAAAATTATGGATATCGAACAAAAAATCCTTGACAAAGGGAAACCCTCACAATTCGAGAGAGGGAGGAAAAATGTTAAAGTAAAGTCGACAGGACATGCTCCACTAAGGGCAGAGGCAAAAACTGAAGGGAAATGGCAACACGCCCGACACGGCACAGACCAAAGTGACAGATTGCCTGATGATAACTTGTTTTATGATGACGCTGTCGGCGATCAACTTTCGGAATACCTATTCACCAGTAAAACCCTTAAATTGATGGACAAGGCTCTAGTCAGAATTCCCGATTTTGACCCCCACAATAAGACTATGGATATCCACACACATATCGCAACCGTAGAAGAGGAGGCAATGATTAGAGGGCTGAGGAGACGGGATGAAAAAGCGAGTTTGTTGAAACGGACCTTACATAAAGAATCCATTCCATGGGTAAAGTCACTACCACACAAGGTTAGAAATGATTTTAAACAATTGAGCCTGGCAGTGATTCGGAAGTTTGGAGAATATTCGACACTCACTGAGGGGTTTTATGCTGTAAAATCGATGACCCAGGGCATGGACCAAGATCCACGTGACTACCTCGTCCAATTTAAAAGAGCGTATTACGCAGGCGATGTGAATCAATACCACGAAGGAGATAAAATGTTCAAAATTATGTTTTTTGAATCCTTGAGCCCAGAGATTACAGAAAGGGTGAGAATGGTTTTGAATCCAGAAACCGCATCCTTACGCCGCATAGAGAGCAAGGCGTACATGGCATGGTTATACAGAGCTAAGAATCATAATTCGGATCCAGAACACAGGGAGAGGGATGAGGAACCCAGCCTCTCAGAGAGGAATAAAAATCACCGAGCAGTCCCACAATGCAGGACGGAGCAGAAACGCACGCACACATGGCAAAATAACCCAGAGAGAGGTTGGCACGAGAATGAGAGCGGCACAAAGCCGAACATTCAGGAGAATTGCAGGAGGGGAGGTTCAGAATAGAACCATACCAACACCCATGCCACGACACACACAAGATCAAAATTACCCACAAAGATGGCGAGGTAACAATCCAGGAAAAATTTGGCACCCAAATGGGAGAAATACTGGGCTAAAAATGTACGAGAATCGCAGGAGGGAGAGCTTCAGAGCAGAACCATATCAACACCCCATCCCACGACACACGCAAGGTTCAAATTACGCACAGAGATGGGAAGATAACCACCTAGCGGGAAGGTGTTACACAGACCGCGGAGGTATGGATGCGAACATTCAGGAGAATCGCAGGATGGGAGGTCAAACACAATCGATCCAATTCCGACCAATTCCTCCACCGGCTATACCAGGAGGGAATAGAGGAATAACACAGAATGCGGTCCAAATACGTGATGAACCATCCACAGTGAGTGCGAGCGAGCGGCCAACACGCGCCCCACCCGCCGAGGTGTTAAACCCTGAGCAGGCTGCAAGTGACAGGGCTGAATGGAAGAGTGATCGGACGGTGGATAGCAGACAGCAGAGACAAAGAGAGAACACAGAGACACGCCCTGAGGAGCGCAGGCGTGAGCCTTTGAATGGAAAATATCCAAGGGAAACCAAAAATTATGTTGATCGGAGTGCTAAAATGGAGACGAATGTCCATGACGTATCGGGAATGGTGTTGAAATCCAACACACTCGTAAAAACAAAGAGGGCAACATTACGAAGGACAGAATTAAATCGACACACTGACTCGGCAAATGTGCATGTAATCGCAGAGAGAGCGAATGCCACGAACCAAGTGTCAAAGTGGGTCGTGTGCGCGAATTCTGGTTACGTGCAGCACAATTTTTCACCACACACTCCCACGACGCGAGAGAGTGAGAGAGGAAACTACAAAAACGAACCCGAAAACCGTGATCAAATTATCAAAGTGATAAGTGGTAAACCAGGCAACATGAGGAAGGTAACGCATAAATGCGTTCGAAACCGCTACCTAGCGTTTCCAGGATTTAACAAAAACAAAATGAATGTTCGTCAGAGTTATGATGTATGAGAACCGATGTAACGCAATATCGATGTTAACGTGTGTTATTTTCTTTGCTTAATTCAAATGTAACCAGGATTTAACAAAAACAAAAATGAATATTCGCCGGAGTTATGATGTATGAGAACCGATGTAACGCAATATCAATGTTAACATGTTGTTATTTTCTTTGCTTATTTCAGATGTAACCAGGTTAAGATTGTAATACGTGCACGCGCGTCGTAAGAAATAACCGCCGAGAGTAAGGGCGGCTGATGGGATGCATGACATAAAAAGGGGCATTACTTTGTTTGAAAATTCGCCAGTGGCCAAATCGACCCCTGATAATTTTCAAAGGGCGGACTGTTGTGTATGTACCCCTTTTTATTTTTTTTAATATTTTTTTTTTTTTTAAGAATTATTCTGCCAACATAGATAATATCGTTTTTTTTAATAGACGCGGCCACGTGGGAACGAACACGCCCCACACTTCCACAGAGGCCCCACACTTCCACAGATGCGCGCATACCTCATTTCAAAGGAGAGAGGACATGAAAGGGGGGCAATAAGGTAATAAAAAAATAAACTCCCCTAAATTCACACAAGAGGAACAAGGGAGGGGGGAATTGCAGGCGGGGGTTGCAGAACCAGGAGACACGGAGGAAGAGATAATTATATTCTTAACAAAGAAACAGCATCGACGACAAAAAGCACAGATGGTCTTTGAACCATGTTAAATACACAAGTTACCAACTTAACCATAAAGATTAAGCAAACAGTATCCATCCTCACTCCAATTGAAAACCAGACGACAATCTGAACCAGAATCGCGACCCATCATTGTTAATAAATACTGACATTATTTACCTTTAAAGAATATCTACACGGCCGGGCCGAAGCATCAAAGAATAATTATGGCATCGATTTCGCTCCAAAACAAAATTCCTAGCCGGGATATCAGATTAAATAATCACAAGAAGTAAAATAATAAGTACGGAATTAAAGTAGAAGAGGAATCAAGGGCGGAGAAGGCTCTCAAAATTAACCAAACACAACAACCCATGGGAAGCGAGCAACACGGCCGCCTTTGTCTTTCCGAGAGGATCTCCACACGCAGGCACAAAGCTAGGAAATGACACCCATAAAGGGGCAATGGCTCAAAGGAAATTAACACGTCTTCGAATAAATAAGCGCATGCGCCGGGTGCTCTCACCGTGGAAACAACCGCCTTTGTCTCCCACAACACGGACAAACACGCACGCGAAACACACGGACAAACACGCACGCGAAACACACGGACGGACACACACACGGACGCAGATGGTCCACCCCACAGGAAGGTTTTATGACACAGCTTTTGAACAACTCGGGAAGCCGAGTGGAATTTTCCGATATAAACCGAAGGAAAATCCATACAACTCAGATCGACAGGGCTCTGGCCTCCATCACAGATCGACAGGGCTCTGGCCTCCATCACAGATCTTCAGGGGCTCTGGCCCCATCACAGAGATCGTCAGGGCTCTGGCCCCCATCACAGATATCGTCCGGGCTTCGGCTCCAACACACATATCATCCGGGCTACGAGCCTATCTTCGGCTCCACCACAGATCTTCACGAGCTCCGGCCTACATCTCATCTCGTCTCCGGCTAAGGCCCACCAGAGTTCTCCAGGGCGACAACCATCTCTCCTCGTCGCCGCCAACGAAGAAGCTCCTGTCATTCAGAATGACGAGGGTCGCGGAGTAGTGACGCGTAGCTACAAGCCGAGGTCTGCACCACCTGAGAAGAATCGCTACCCTGAGTCGCAGAGCTGCGAGTGAAGCCAACAAAGACGCCAACGTCCACCCTGCCACGAACGAAGCATCGCTCCTCGTCAGAGTGACGACCAGCGAACAACCCGCAGGAAAGGCGGAGATCGCTGAACGAGCGCCAACTTGCGCCACCTTGCGCCACCGTGCGCCACCGTGCACCACTTTGCGCTGAACGTGCGCCACCGTGCGCCACCGTGCGACACTGAGCGACACGAGCGACACGAGCGACCGAGCATCTTCAAGGACAGCATCGTGCCAACTCGTCATCTAGCAGTAGAAAGAGAGAGCGCACGAGCAGCACCAAGCCCCGGAACCATCAAGCGCCAAGCAAGCAAGTTTCTTCAAGAACATCGTGCCAACGCCGCTCAATCCAGCAGTGGAGAGAGAGAGAGCAAAAGCCGAGCGACACGCCGAGCGAGGGAGCAGCAGGAGCTGTTCGTATCCTCCCACACCACACAAGCTAACGACACAATTAATATTACGAGGGGACAACGCACACACAGCACGCACACGAATAAGACTTTAAAAGAAAAACTGTCTTTTCGTTTCAAAAAGGGTTGCCATTTCGAGGTGGTGCGTTCAATATCAACTGATCGTGCAAAGCAGTTGCTGCCGTCGAGTTACATAAATGCATAAGAGTTTTCGTTATTCATATTGCATAATTGCATAATTTGCAACTGCATAAGTTTTTGTCGTTCATATTAGTTAATTGCATAATCTTGCCCATGAATTATTGACGCATGTTTGACCTGCATGATAGAATGTCACGTGCTTGTTAAAATAAAATTGTTATCACAGAAGCATATCGAGTGTTCCTTCCAAGTCCATGCAAAACTGTCTTATTCTTGACAACTGTATCCTGTGATGAGATATGAAAATGGAGACCTAAAATATTATAACACACACTAGGATAATCGGTAAATGAATCTATGATAATCGTGTTATCCTGATTGATAACTCTGGATAAACGAAACTAAGCAAATTATCATAACTGCACACATTAACATAATCGCAAGCCTCCGCATAAATTACTACGATTATCATAATTTATGCATATAATCACACGC
Source organism: Lethenteron camtschaticum (assembly GCA_018977245.1). Classification (NCBI taxonomy): domain Eukaryota; kingdom Metazoa; phylum Chordata; class Hyperoartia; order Petromyzontiformes; family Petromyzontidae; genus Lethenteron; species Lethenteron camtschaticum. Next base: position 28,711 of record WFAB01002238.1, read on the forward strand.
ATTATCATAATTTATGCATATTAATACACACACTATCATAATTAATGCGAATTGCGCATTTTTCGGAAAATTATTAATTTTTATTATTTTCATCAAATTTCATAACCCGACACATACAACACCGCCCACCTTCTCCAGCTCTCTCGCCCATGCCCGAAGGCTCTCAAGAGTTCTTCTCGGACCATGTGACCACCCATTGGCTCCCTCCACCGGTGGCCCCCCTCCAGTATCATCCGGTCACGTGTCCCCAGGTCAGCCAGAGTATCATGCCCCAACGTAAACCCAGCTGGCTGACACTCTCTCCGCACTGCACGCTGTGCCTGGCCACCGCGCTTAACCAGCGCTCACCAAAGCCCCCACTAAGGCTGGTACTACACCCCGTGTCCGGGGTGTACACACAACAAAATACATCCCGCCGTGGCCTCGCAAGCCTGGCACCACACAGTGACATTCCCAGGCACTACAGATGTGCACTGCCGTCAGCTGATACACCTGGCTGGGCGGAAGACACTATCCACATTATGGGTCAGTACTTCTTGCCAGGCATGACTGCTGACGTGCACCGATAGGTCGCAACCTGCGTCGAATGCGCGTGGCGTAAGCCACCACCCGGGTAATCTGGGCGCCCCTGAGCCTATTACAGTGACCAGGGTCAACGAATGGATCATGTTGGACATCCTGGGACCACTGCCGGTCACGCCACGGGGAAATAAATACTTGTTGGTTGGAGTCGAGTATTGCACAGAGTGGCCGATGGCGTGGGCCCTCCCGGACCAAACGGCACAACCCATTGCCGATGCCTTCGTGCGGGGGTATATTCTTGATAAGGGGCACTGGAGCGGTTGCTCACAGATCAAGGCAGGAATTTCTCCAAGTGGCTACTAAAGGACGTCTGCTCTAGCCTGGGCACTAAAAAGGTCCGAACATCTCCATATCATCCCCAGACCGATGGGATGGTGGAGCGGCTTAACCGCACCATAGGTCGTTAAAGCACTCCAACCTCAGTGCGTCCAGGTCCAACTAGGCAACCGACGATGGTTTGTGCACCCCACCCGCCTTAAGCCAAACAACTTTCCACCTCCATCACCACCATCGCCATCGTCACCGCCATCATCACCGCCATCATGATCACCCCTACCCGGGCCAAGGTCGCCGGCCACCACTCGCCGACCTGCAGGGGATTCAGTGCCCTGTTGTTCCCTTGTCACTTACAGCACCCCATGTGAGGCCCCGATGGAGAGGTGGCACGACCAGGGGTCGCAGGGGCTGGAGAGATGGCAGCACCGGACAAGGCGACACCGGCACCACCGACCCACGAACGCAACGAGAGGGCCTCCGACAGAGGGAGCTGCCGCGGTTAAAGGGGCAGAGAAGGTTGGGGACGAGTGTGGACTGGGGGAAGAATAAAAGACGAACCCCCTGCAACCATGTATCGGCTCTCCCTTACACTTGTGTAGTGACATCTCTGGATGTCACTGTGTGAAGCCGGCCTGGGAGAGGCACGGCGTGCAATGTATTGACTTCGCGGACACCACTGAATGTGGATGCAGTACCGGCCCTAGTAGGGCTCAGGGAGCACTGACTGGCAGTGATGGAGGGCACCACGCTCTGCGTTGCAGTGCCAGCCCCTACAGGATAGGGTGCGAGAGTGCCGGCCACGGAACGGGGTTGCAAGGGGCCATGGCACTCTGGTGACCGGAGGTGTCTACCATGGGACCCCCAAAGTGGGGCTTGGGTGATCACGTGTCCAGGTGGAGATCCTCCTCGAGGATTCCAGAAGGGGGTCGTAGCCAGGGGCGGAGCGAGCCCTGCAACAGGGATATAAGCCGGTCCCCCAGTGGAACCGGCATTGTTATCCAAAATAAACTTTCATCGGCATTCTACATTCTGCAGAAGTCTCCAACACGTGGACCTGGACCCAAGCTGAGGTCCGGTCCGTTGTGGCCAGTGACAGTGTAATTAGTGCAGTTAGCCTGGTGGTCCACCACCGTAGCTTGTTATATGGCTAAGGGGCAGTTTTCCCTTTGTGTTGGTAATAATACATGTGTAGTGGGTTCACAGGCGACAGAGACGGTGTAGTCGAGGCACACTATTTATTTTAACTTTACACTCGGCACAGGGCAACGTATACAACACTTGAAGGGGTAACGGCCCCTTCACCCGTACTGGACTGGGATACACCCCTATGCTATCTGCCTAACTGGTCTGCTCCCAGGTCCTCCGCTAAGGTGCTAGGGGAGGCTATCTGACCCGGCCCGGTCAAGGCACAGGTCACACACCCAGCCAGACAGACCCGGCTCTTAGAAGAACATCGGCTCTGAGGCCTGGGCCGCGCCACTGGCTTGCTCTGCTCGGTCCTAAGAAGGACGGCGAGTCAGAGATTCCAGGGCCTATCTGCCGGTTTTCTTCACTGGTCTCACTCGGCTTCTGAAGCCCTCGCTCCCCGTACCAATTTGCACCAGGGTGGCGTGTGGGTCCCCATCCCCCTACCCCCAGGGTGGTAACCGTTTGCAGACGTGGATGTGGACACCCCTGTGTCTTGTGTTTCCACACAACACATGTGTAGGGCTGTTACAGAGGGTCTGTTTGTGTAGGCTGTTTACATAGGGGCTAACGGAAACAGACACAGTGGGCGGGTCTCCGTGAGCACACGGGTGGTGCCCGCAACGACGTCCGTACTGGACGGCGTGAGGGGGGGTTTCGATCCTCTAACGGGTATAAAAGGGTTGAGCCAGAGAGCTCGGGGCTCAGTCTTAGAGTAGTTAAGAGAGAGAGAAGACCGGCCAGATAGGCCTGGACTCCCCTGGGACGCCGCCCTTGTAAGGGCAGTGCAGGCTGGAGCCAGTGGCGTGGTCCCGGAACCAGAGTCAGACCTCTGGATTCCGGGTACCGTAGCCGACTAACCAGTGTCGGGCCAGACAGCCTCCCTAGCCCGTTAGCGGAGGACTCAGCTAGGAAGGCTAGCTAGGGGTGAATTCCAGTTGTACGGGTGGGGCCGATACATCCTCTAGTACTGTAAGCCCTTTGTGTAAATAAATACGTGTGCCTTACCCCGTTGTCCACGCGTCTTCAACACACTTCATCTGGCGTCAGAAGAACCAAGAACATGGACACGCGCCAAACAGCTCGAGCCAGGGAACAGCGGGCGGAGGACGCCGCCGAAATTGCCGAGCCCGAGATGGCTCTACTAGACGACGTGCAGCCGGGCCGGATGCGGGCTTACCGGAGCATCACCATGAAGAGGAGCAGCGGGAGACGACCTGAGGCTGGCTCATGAGAGGCTGGCGGAACTGCTCTACGCCGCTGCCGCTACGCTGAAGGACATCACACGGCTGGGGCTGGTGGTCCACCGCGGGCGAGGGGAACCGGCGTGTGGAGCGCCTTCCGCCATTTCTGAAGATTTAAATTTTGAAATTCCCCCATCGACGCAGCGACCGCTAGGGCGTGGCCAACCTCAACCTGGGTCCGACATCGCCGCGCTGGGCTGCTGCATCAACGACGGAGGAGGGCGCGTCATCAAAGCTGCGACAGGCGATGCATCTGCCATTCGCGCCGAGACGCAGCCGAGTCGGGGAGGCAGCAGTCCACGGGACTCCACGGCAGCCGCTGCACTACACCAAAGGCTGCCCCGCTTAAAGAATTCGTGGCGCAGAGGGCGACTGGAGCGGCTTTCGAAGACGCTTCCTCGCCCACCAGGAGATGGCTAAATGGACGGACGAAGAAGCTCTCAGCGCCCTGCCGGCGCTCCTGGACGGCGACGCGCTGGCCGCCCTAACATCGGCACCAAAGGAAAAGCGCTCGACGTTACGATGGCGCTGCAGCTGCTGGAGGAGTCTACGGACCATCGGCGGAATGCAGACAGGAGTTCTACGACCGCAAGCGGGAGAAAAGGAGTCGCCCTAGCGTACCGAACGAGCCTCCTGGCGATGGCCAAGTCGGCCTTCCCCGGATGGATGACGACGGCATCGACGCTATGGTGACGGAGAAGATACTCCTCCTGGCCGACGATCTTGACATTGCTGTCGTCGCACAGGAGGACGCGGAAATGACATCGCTCCAGGCGGCGCGGCTCCTCCACGCAAACCTCCTGTCGCTTCGACGCAAAGCCAGCAGAGCATCGGCGGGCGTGCGGTGGCTGCAGCCACCTTCCGACGGAGGAACTCTACGCCGTCGACCACCGACGGCAACAGGCGACGAGTGCACGGCCGGCCAGGACGGGTCGGGCCGTTCGACCATTCGTCACCTCCGACGTCGCTCCGCGGTGTTTTAACTGCGGCGTCCGGGCCACGTCGCTCGGGTGCCGCTCTCCTCGTCAGCGGACGACACCTCACCGGACGACGGGCCTCATCCAAGCTCCACCATCAGAAACCGGCGAGTCGCGGCACCCCACACGTTTGGCCACACACACCCGTCACGCACTCAAACACCGCGACGAGGGGGCCGGTATCACGCACCATCGCACCATCACGCACCACTCCGGGTACCCATATCGAACCGGCCAGTGGTCCGTGCTGGCCGATCGTGTGGTTGCCGCATCGTCGGGGTCGTCGGCCGTTGTAGGTTATATCGACGGGGTGGAAGTGCGCATCCTGGTCGATACGGGGCATCGGCGACTATTATTTCGGAATTAATTTATAACATTCTCCTGTCCGGAGTCGTCCTTGATGCCAGTCAACATACCATTCTATGCGGCTAACGGGGGCTCACTTGGCATCATCGGACAAATTCGTGCCCAAATTTGTATCGGGAAATAAAATTGTCTGGGCCGATTTTTGTTTCGTCCTCGCTGGCGGTTCCGTGCCTGCTGGGACGGACTTCCTGGCCAAAATGCCGATTGTAATTTTGATCGACCAGGGTGCATAGAGCTTCCATCGGGCAGACGCATGGCGTTTCTGCCATCACCAGTTGCGACTCGGACGGCGTTCGCGACGGTGCCGGCGTTCGTGGAGAGAACGGTACGCGTTCCTCCGGGAACGCAAATGTTGGTGCCTTGAAGCTTCGGCGGCCCTCGTTAAGGGTGCCGGGGCACAAGGGTACTGTTGGGACCGTCTAGGGCGGGGTTAGTGGACCTGATTTACTACCGGCCAGACCATAGTGAGGGGATAGTGAACCCTTCATCGCGGTCCTAAACGTGGGCTCGCGGACGGTGGTGCTCCACAGGGGACCGTGCTTGCTCACGCAACGCCGTGCCGTGTGAGGAGCCCGCCGTCAATTCCGTCAACACTGTCCCTGCGTCGCGACGCGTTCGACAGCGATGAAGGGTGGCTCGAGGCGCTTTGTGCGGGATCGACGGACCTGTCCGATTCAGAGCGTCAACAACTTAAAACGCTATTACGAGAATTTTCCGACGTTTTAGTCGAGATAATATGATTTGGGTTGCACTCACTTGCTGCGTCACCATATTGACACGGGTGACAGCGCGCCAATTCGCCAAAATCCGTTTCGGTTGAGTCCCGCCGAAAAGGAACATGTCAAATCGGCTGTTGATGACATGTTAGCCGCGGACATCATTTCTCCTTCCACCAGCCTTGGGAGCGCCGATCGTCCTGGTTAAAAGCAGGACGGTTCGTTGCGGTTTTGCGTTGACTTCCGGCGTCTTAATAAAATTTCGGTTGCCGACGCATACCCGCTCCTCGGATGGATGAATCGCTTGACGCTTTGGCNGGAGCGCGATTCTTTTCCACACTCGATTTACTTTCGGGATTCTGGCAGCTTCCTCTGGATGATGAGTCTAAGCCTAAAACTGCTTTTCGTACACCGCACGGCTTGTTTCAATTCAACAGGTTGCCGATGGCTTGCACTCAGCGCCGGCAACTTTCCAGCGTTTAATGGAATTGGTTTTGGCTGGACTGCAATGGGAGTCGTGCCTCATTTATTTGGATGACGTTATCGTCTTTAGTAAAACTTTTGATGAGCATCTCCAGAGGTTGCGGGCAGTTTTCCTAAAGATGCGGGCTGCTAATTTGAAATTTAAGCCCNAAAATGCCATTTGTTGCGTGATTCGGTGCGTTATTTGGGGCACATCGTGGGACGCTCAGGTATTGCTACCGATCCGCAAAACGCAGTGTGTCAGCTCCTGGCCGACTCCCACCACAGTGGAGAAGTCAGGAGTTTTATTGGTTCGCGTCGTATTATCGACGGTTTGTTGCTGATTTTGCAACGATCGCTAAACCCTGCACGCTCTAAATCTAAAGGGGTTCGTTTCCACTGGGTCAAGAGGAGGAGGCTGCGTTTCGCTCCTTCGGGACGCCCTGGTGAAAGCCCTCCTTGATCTACCTGATTTTTCGAAACCCTTTTTGCTCGACACCGATGCGAGCAACACGGGTATTGGGGTGTGCTTTCCCAGGTGGTTGATGGCGTTGAACGGGTGGTCGCATACGGTAGTCGGGTGTTGTCTCCTGCGGAGCAGAGATATTGTGTTACCGTAGAGAACTGTTGGCAATTGTATTCTTCATCCAACAGTACCGCCCATATCTGTACGGTCGGCATTTCACCGTCCGCACAGATCATGCGGCACTACAGTATGCCCTGCGGGTTCAACAACCATCGGGACAGTTGTCTCGATGGTTGGAGGTTCTCCAGGATTTTGATTTTGAGACCACTTACCGTAAGGGCGTTCGCCATACCAACGCGGACGCTCTGTCACGCATGCCAACCGCCTCGGAATGTGCATGCCTCCTGGGGTCGGGACGTTGCAGACCTTCAGGGACGCATCGGTCCCGATCCTGGCAGCCACCGACGACGACGAGCCACTGGCTGATAACTCAATCGAACAACAGGGAAGGGATTCCCTGTTGGGGTTGCCGTCACTGAGTGGGGCGCCTCCAAATGGAGGACACCTCCTCCTCGGTGGCGTCGTCGCGTCGGGGTGCTGGCCGGGTGAAAGGTGATTCGGGTGCATGGGAAATGGTACAGGGTCTGCTCATGCATTGGGACGCAAAATCACAGCGACATCGGCTGGTCGTCCCTTCGGAGTTGCGAGGCAAAGTGGTGTGGGCCGCGCATGAGCGCCTGTTACATCTGGGACTCTAAAGACCCTTGCACTGATACAGTTGGATTTTTTTGGCCTGGTATGACAAGGATGTGGGGATCTTTTGAGTTCATGCCCGCGGTGTGCGCAGCGGAAACCGCCGGCGCGGGAGTCTAACCCGCCTTTGCAATCAATCAAGGTGTCCAGAATAAATGAGCTGGTCGCACTGGACATCTTGGGCCCATTTCCCGCCACCCCAGGGGCAATAAGTATTTGCTGACAGGAGTCGAGTATTTACACGCTGGCCCATGGCCTGGCCCTTGCCAACCAGTCGGCAGCAGCCATCGTGGACGCCTTTGTTCAGGATACGTCCTGGACAAAGGTGCCCGGAACGGCTGCTGACCGACCAGGGTAAAAATTTTTCCAGCAAATTACTTAAACAAGTTTGTGACCTCTTAGGCACAAAGAAAATTCGGACCTCCCGTATCACCACAGACTGACGGAATGGTCGAGCGCTTGCATCGCACCATTTCGTCAATGATGGCACAGCAGGTCTCAGATTCCCAGACTGATTGGGACCTGCATATTCAGGGGTCTTGGCGGCATATCGAATGGCACCCCATGCAGCTACGGGGTTTTCCCCTTTTACCTTATGTACGGTCGCGAACCCGACCCGCCTGTTCGCGCCCAGCTGCAGATCCCGACCAGCAAGGAAAAACTAAATTGGCTGACCACGTCAAGTTTAATTTGGCTAAATTAACAGAGGCGCGGGATGCTGCGAGGTTAAACTCGGACCTCCGTCAAAAGGCGAACGAGCGCCTCAGGTTGGGTCGGGCGCATGTCATACAATGGAAACCGGGGACAGGGCATGGTTGCACTGTCCCCAAGTACCCTGGCCACCTCCCAAAGCTGGTGCGGCCGTGGCGGGGGCCTGTGGAAGTGGTCGAGGTCCTGCGACCACAGTGCGTGCGCATTCGTTGGGGAAGCGGCGATGGTTCGTGCACCCCTCTCGGTTGAAACCTTTCGTCGCGGCACACAACCCACTTCACACATGCGTGGCCAGACGTGTGGGGGTCGACCGACTCACTGAGTCCGTCTCCACCGCGCTCACCTAATGCCTTGCCGGCCGTGCCACCTCCAGGTGCATCGAGACTGACGGGCTCACGCCCGACCACCCTTCTGGGATACCAACAGTCACGAGGCATCAGAGGAGGCCCCGCTCCCGACGGACGATCGCCACCTGACGGTCCGCCACCGGGGTTTCCCCGTGTGAGGGGCCCGCCGCAAGGACACGCGCAAAAATGCGCAGACTATTGTGAAACTGCAAGGACACGCGCAAAAATGCGCAGACTGTTGAGGAACCGAAAGATTTGTATATATGTTGTGTTCATTGTGTGTTGTGTGGGGGGGGGTGTTCCCTGCCCATTGCATTCACGTACGTTGGGCTCACCTGCTGTTGTGTGCATTGTGGCTTCGCTACAAATTGTATATAGCTTGTTCTTACGGTATCCGTATTTATTCGGGGGGGTGCGTCGGATTGTTCCCTTTCAGGGTTGAGGTTTGTTGTTGTCATTGTCGTTGTTGTTGTTGTTACTGTTGGTTCCTTCAAGTTAGCGTTAAAAACGTTTTTTTTAAGGCACACGCGGGGATCCAGGGTTAAATAACCTTTATTGAAAGTTGTTGCAGCCGGGACGGCTGCGAGCTGTACAGGGGGGGTGATGTAGGGCTGTTACAGAGGGTCTGTTTGTGTAGGGCTGTTTACATAGGGGCTAACGGAAAACAGACACAGTGGCGGGGTCTCCGTGAGCACACGGGTGGTGCCCGCAACGACGTCCGTACTGGACGGCGTGAGGGGGTTTCGATCCTCTAACGGGGTATAAAAAGGGTTGAGCCAGAGAGCTCGGGGCTCAGTCTTAGAGTAGTTAAGAGAAGAGAGAAGACCGGCCAGATAGGCCCTGGACTCCCCTGGACGCCGCCCTTGTAAGGGCAGTGCAGGCTGGAGCCAGTGGCGTGGTCCCGGAACCAGAGTCAGACCTCTGGGATTCCGGGTACCGTAGCCCGACTAACCAGTGTCGGGCCAGACAGCCTCCCTAGCCCGTTAGCGGAGGACTCAGCTAGGAAGGCTAGCTAGGGGTGAATTCCCAGTTGTACGGGTGAGGGGCCGATACATCCCTCTAGTACTGTAAGCCCTTTGTGTAAATAAATACGTGTGCCTTACCCGTTGTCCACGCGTCTTCAACAACACTTCATTGTTGCCTCCAAGAATAGTGAATCTCTGTTTGAGCCCACTACACTAGTATCAGGTAAATCTTTTCACGGAGTCAAACAGAATCTCCAACACAAAAAAAAATTATTCACCATCAACTGTCACCACTAAAATTGCTCCTAAATCCTTAAAAAACGAAGATCATGGTCGTTTCCTCAAACAAAAATCCGGTTTCATTCTCTTCACCTATTACTGATATCAGAAACACCATAATTGAGCAGAGTGCTTCCAATACTTGGGTTTACTAATATATTAAAAACGTATATTCCAACCCCATATTGATTACATCTTAAAGAACATCAAATCAAACTTTTTATTTTTATACCGAAACTAAAACTTTGCATTCCCCATTCTATTACACCTGCAAATTATTGAAGCTATCTTTCTACTACTGTTTGACTACGGTTATGCTGCTTACAGATAAGCTCCTAATGAATCACGAAACAGACCTCTACTTGTGACCTCTACTTAAAATCCAATCTCTCATCACTTGAAGGCATTTACATTGGGCACTGTTCATCCATAAAGTGCTTATTGTCAAATCTGCGCTATACTTAGCTGATTCATTAACCCCATTATCAAATCTAACAAACCTAAGGCGTGCCTCTAATTGCCTTTTACCTATCCCAAGAACAAGAATTGGAATAGGTGACACAAAGCCTTTGCCATTGCAGCACCAACGTTTTGGAAAAACTTTGTTTCCTCCCTTAACATTATAAATGTTCCTTAAAAAAATATTTTGAAGCAGAAGATTAGTGCTGGCCATACCGAAGGATCGTAACCTTATCGTGGTGAGGTTTGTGAGTTCCAATGACATTCAGAGCTACGTCGCCTGGCGTCTTGTACTCGTGGTAGGCTCTCCTTTTGGCAAACAGGTCTGGGGAGAGGTTCCAGACAAATAACGGTCCAAACAAAAACACCTTATGAATGGTTCTTAAATATAAAGAGACCCCCTGGAGCCAGGCCTGGGGGTGGTGTTCGCCGGTAAGCACCTGGTGGCTGGGTGACCCACGTAACCCGGTCGAGCTCAGCCCGAAATGGCTATGTAGCGCCGTCCTGTTGGCCCACCATCCTTTGGGTGAATGGTGAGGGGCGGGTGCAATGCCAGTATGACAGGGGAGGGATGGTCTCGGACGGACTGGACCTGGGCAATGGTCACTAGCTATTGGGACGTGGAATGTCACGTCACTGGGGGGGGGAAGGAGCCGGAGCTGGTGGAAAGGTATCGACTAGATATCGTGGGCCTCACCTACACACACAGCATTGGCACTGCAACCAACCTTCTCTATTGGGGGTGGTCTCTCTCCTATTCCAGAATAACCCTGACAAGGTGTGGGGATACTCATAAGCACCTGGCTTGGCGCTGTTCAGTTGGAGTTTGTGCCAGTGGATGAGAGGGTTGCCCCAATGAGACATCGGGTCTTCACCAAACAGCAGTTCAGAGTATTTCGCCTTCTTGGGGACGGGTGCGGTTCTCGAAAGATTGCTGCCTACCGACTTCAATGCTCACGTGGGAAATGATGGAGATACATGGAGATGCGTGATTGGGAGGAATGCCCCCCCCCTCTGATCTGAACCCGAATGGTGAGATATTATTGGAATTATGCGCGAGTCTTGGAATGTCAATAACAAACACCATATTCAAACACAAGGATGCTCATAAGTGTACTTGGTACCAGAGAACCTTGGGCCAAAGGTCAATAATTGACTTGATAGTTGTATCATCGGACCTAAGGCCGCATGTTCTGGACACTCAGGTGGTCAGTTGGATCTGACGATTGGGGCACAGACAGGATAGATCTGTTGGTGTGTGTTGTTGTTGTGTACCTGTTGTGTCGTATGTCGTTGTTGTGTATGTGTTGGTGTGTTCCTGTTGTGTATGTGTTGGTGTGTGTCGTTGTTGTGTATTTGTTGTTGTGTTGTGTATGTGTTGGTGTATGTTGTTGTGTATGTGTTGGTGTGTGTTGTTGTTGTGTATCTGTTGGTGTGTTGTTGTGATTGATTAATTTTATTTTATACCTATGTGACTTTACCGAAAGAACCAAAGAGTATGTGTTGTTGTTGTGTATCTGTTGGTATGTGTTGTTGCTGTGTATGTGTTGGTGTGTGTTGTTGTGTATGTGTTGTGTTTTATGTATCTGTTGGTATGTGTTGTTGCTGTGTATGTGTTGGTGTGTGTTGTTGTGTATCTGTTGGTGTTGTGTGTGTGTTGTCGTTGTGTATGTGTTGTGTTGTTATGTATCTGTTGGTGTTGTGTATGTGTTGTTGTTCACGGCCAATTGGTGACGATTATTTGAACCAGTCCTGGGCCTCCCTAGGTCGACTCAGCCTCAAATGAGTACCTGGTGCGGTGTGTAGTAAACATCGCAACTAGAGACAAAGGCGGCCGGGCGTGGTGCTGGCCACCCACACCCTCGTGTGCCGTGCCGACCTTCATAGGGGCTCGCTACACAGGGGATCTTTGTCTTTGTGTGTATGTGTGTATGTGTGTGTATGTGTGTGTATGTGTGTGTGTATGTGTGTGTATGTGTGTGTGTATGTGTGTACCAGTGTAGATGTAGTAGGTTCAAGGAGACGTGGACGACGTTGTCGGAGGCACACATATTTATTAACCGTTCCACTCTATACAGGCCAAGGTATACAACACTCGAAGGGGTATCGGCCCTTCACCCGTCTAACAGGGAGATCCCACGATCTCTATCCCGGCTAGCCTACTCCCAGGTCCTCCACTACAGAGCTAGGGGAGGCTAGCTGATCCAGCTCTGGCCAAGCTGGGATCACGGCACCCTGAGTCCCCAGACCGGCTCTTACAAGAGCATCGGCTCTGGGCTCTCGGGGCCACGCCACTGGCTTGCCCTGGTCGGTCCTTAGAAGGACAGCGATCCAGGGGAGTCCCAGGGCCTATCTAGCCGGTCTTCTTGCTTCACTGGTTAAAGCTAAACACTGAACCCCGAGCCCTCCGGCTCACCGCCTTATAAAGCGACTGTAAGTACCATTCCGCGTGCGGGCATAACCACCCCTGGTGTGTTTGTTCGCCCTCCGTAACACCTCTACATAGATATAATGGGAGGCGATCGATGCCGGTGCGATAAAGGGATGGCTCCCTATTGGCAACAACGTTATGTATGGATGATTTGGTAATAGCTGCTCATTCAAAGGAGGAGTTGGAGACGCTGCTGCTGAGACTGGAGCGTGCCACTAAAAGGTGGGGCCTTACCATCAGCCCCACCAAAACTAAGCACCTGCCTGGGTATTTTGTACCATCGGACACTCCACCCCCACAACTCCCAATCGGTGATGGGACAGTAGTGGAGTTTCCCATACCTGGCTCCAGTTTAACAGCAGAGGTCTCACTCCGAATCAGTCGAGCGGCAATATCTTTTCATCGGTTGCGTAACGCTGTGTGGAAGCTACCTGGTCTATCGCTCCACACGAAGCTTCAGGTCTTCTCGGCCACGGTCATTCCCTCCCTTCTCTATGCTTGCGAAACGTGGACACCCCTAATGGAACATCTTCGCCAGTTGGAAACATTTAGGCTCGCCTGCCTACGATCCATCCTGGGTTTAACCAGGCTGGATTGTGTGAGGAGCTCACAAATCCTTGAAAGATCTGTCCCATCAGTGAGCTCCTCCGGCAGGCAAGGCTGCGTTGGCTGGGCCATGTAGCCCGCATGCCCAGCCACCGCATGCCTAAACACCTTTTGTTCGGCCGGATCGAGGGGGCTAATCGGGCGCGGCACGGGCTAGAGAAGAGATGGAGTGATGTGGTACAGGAGGACGTGGAGCTGAGTGGACTTGCCGATGACTGGTACCAGCGGTGTCAAGATCGGCCTCAGTGGAGGAGGCTCGTGAAGGACGCTACTGGGCAGTTGGAGGCAGTCGCCCTCCAACAACAACGGAGGGCGGAGGAGCGACGCTCACAACAACGAGCGGAGCTCCGGGTGGCTAAAGCACAGCAAGTTGGCACAGTAGGGGCACAGGTGGCGCATCAGCCAGTCATCTCGGTCATCTCAGTCAGTCGACCCGTGGCACCTGCTGGGTCTGCCCCGTGACCTCCTGCGAGCGGGCGTTCGACACTTCACGTGGCAGCCTCCACGTGCACTTAGCCTGGCACAAGCGTCGTGGTGACGTCACCGCCAGTGGCGAATGGCGGTTGTTGTTGTTGTGCGGGTCACGTGCTCGCGCTCTATTTCCGGCTCGACCGCGTGACGTCACGACCCGGAAGCGGTGGCCGCACGGCACTGACGTGTCCCTAGCGCCGCCTCATTCACTCGCTCGCCTCCCTCCTTCTTCACTCATTCACTCGCTCGCTCGCCTCCTTCTTCACTCATTCACTCGCTCGCTCGCTCGCCTCCCTCCTTCTTCACTCATTCACTCGCTCGCCTCCCTCTTCACTCATTCACTCATTCACTCACTCTTCACTCATTCACTCACTCGCCTCGTCACTCATTCACTAGCTCGCCTCCCTCTTCACTCATTCACTCGTCTCGTCTCCTCTTCACTCATTCACTCGCTCGCTCGCCTCCCTCTTCACTCATTCACTCGCCTCGTCTCCATCCTTCACTCATTCACTCACTCGCCTCGTCACTCATTCACTCACTCGCCTCGTCACTCATTCACTCACTCGCCTCGTCACTCATTCACTCGCTCGCCTCGTCACTCATTCACTCGCTCGCCTCGTCACTCATTCACTCGCCTCTGCTCCTCGTCACTCATTCACTCGCTCGCCTCGTCACTCATTCACTCGCCCTCTGCTCCTCGTCACTCATTCACTCGCTCGCCTCGTCACTCATTCACTCGCTCGCCTCGTCACTCATTCACTCGCTCGCCTCGTCACTCATTCACTCGCCCTCTGCTCCTCGTCACTTATTCACTCGCTCGCCTCGTCACTCATTCACTCGCCCTCTGCTCCTCGTCACTCATTCACTCGCTCGCCTCGTCACTCATTCACTCGCCCTCTGCTCCTCGTCACTCATTCACTCGCTCGCCTCGTCACTCATTCACTCGCTCGCCTCGTCACTCATTCACTCGCTCGCCTCGTCACTCATTCACTCGCTCGCCTCGTCACTCATTCACTCGCTCGCCTCGTCACTCATTCACTCGCTCGCCTCGTCACTCATTCACTCGCCCTCTGCTCCTCGTCACTCATTCACTCGCTCGCCTCGTCACTCATTCACTCGCCCTCTGCTCCTCGTCACTCATTCACTCGCTCGCCTCGTCACTCATTCACTCGCTCGCCTCGTCACTCATTCACTCGCTCGCCTCGTCACTCATTCACTCGCTCGCCTCGTCACTCATTCACTCGCTCGCCTCGTCACTCATTCACTCGCCCTCTGCTCCTCGTCACCCTCTGGACTGGCCGCGTCCGCGCGACGCGGCCCCAGCCATGGAGTCGTTCTTAGCCCCAACCACCTGGGTGTGGACGACTGGGGTAACCACACACACACGGGTAACCACACACAGGGTAACCACACACAGGGTAACCACACACACACAGGGTAACCACACACCCCACAGGGGTAACCACAAACAGGGTAACTATACACACACAGGGTAACCACACACCCCACAGGGGTAACCACACACCCACAGGGTAACCACACACCCCACAGGGGTAACCACAAACAGGGTAACTATACACACACAGGGTAACCACACACCCCACAGGGGTAACCACACACACACAGGGTAACCACACACAGGGTAACCACACACGGTTAACCACACACATGGTAACCACACACATGGTAACCACACACAGGGTAACCACACACACACATGGTAACCACACACCCCACAGGGGTAACCACACACACAGGGTAACCACACACCCCCCAGGATAACCACACACACACACAGGGGTAACCACACACCCACAGGGGTAACCACACACACAGGGTAACCACACACCCCACAGGGGTAACCACACACCCCACAGGGGTAACCACACACACACAGGGTAACTACACACACACAGGGTAACCACACACCCCACAGGGGTTACCACACACAGGGTAACCACACACATACAGGGGTAACCACACACACACAGGGTAACTACACACACACAGGGTAACCACACACCCACAGGGGTTACCACACACAGGGTAACCACACACACACAGGGGTAACCACACACCCCACAGGGGTTACCACACACAGGGTAACCACACACCCCACAGGGGTAACCACACACCCCACGGGGTAACCACACACCCCACAGGGGTAACCACACAAACACACGGGTAACTACTGTACAGTGTTACCTGAGATGAGCTGTTCGGGGTAGTGGTGGCTGTGATGGTTGTGGTAGTGGTGGTAGTGGTGATGGTTGTGGTAGTGGTGATGGTTGTGGTAGTGGTGATGGTTGTGGTAGTGGTGGTAGTGGTGATGGTTGTGGTAGTGGTGATGGTAGTGGTGATGGTTGTGGTAGTGGTAATGGTTGTGGTAGTGGTGGTAGTGGTGATGGTTGTGGTAGTGGTGATGGTTGTGGTAGTGGTGGTAGCGGTGATGGTTGTGGTAGTGGTGATGGTAGTGGTGATGGTTGTGGTAGTGTGTAGTGGTGATGGTTGTGGTAGTGGTGATGGTTGTGGTAGTGGTGATGGTTGTGGTAGTGGTGTAGTGGTGATGGTTGTGGTAGTGGTGATGGTAGTGGTGATGGTTGTGGTAGTGGTATGGTTGTGGTAGTGGTGGTAGTGGTGATGGTTGTGGTAGTGGTGATGGTTGTGGTAGTGGTGGTAGTGGTGATGGTTGTGGTAGTGGTGGTAGTGGTGGTGGTAGTGGTGATGGTTGTGGTAGTGGTGGTAGTGGTGATGGTTGTGGTAGTGGTGGTAGTGGTGGTTGTGGTAGTGGTGATGGTAGTGGTGATGGTTGTGGTAGTGGTGGTAGTGGTGATGGTTGTGGTAGTGGTGATGGTTGTGGTAGTGGTGGTAGTGGTGATGGTTGTGGTAGTGGTGTAGTGGTGATGGTTGTGGTAGTGGTGGTAGTGGTGGTGGTAGTGGTGATGGTTGTGGTAGTGGTGGTAGTGGTGATGGTTGTGGTAGTGGTGGTTGTGGTAGTGGTGGTGGCTGTGATGGTTCTGATAGTGGCGTTAGGGGGATGGTTGTGGTAGTGGTGATGGTTGTGGTAGTGGTGATGGTTGTGGTAGTGGTGATGGTTGTGGTAGTGGCGTTAGGGGGTGATGGTTGTGGTAGTGGCGTTAGGGGTGATGGTTGTGGTAGTGGCGTTAGGGTGATGGTTGTGGTAGTGGTGATGGTTGTGGTAGTGGCGTTAGGGGTGATGGTTGTGGTAGTGGTGATGGTTGTGGTAGTGGCGTTAGGGGTGATGGTTGTGGTAGTGGTGATGGTTGTGGTAGTGGCGTTAGGGGTGATGGTTGTGGTAGTGGTGATGGTTGTGGTAGTGGTGATGGTTGTGGTAGTGGCGTTAGGGTGATGGTTGTGGTAGTGGCGTTAGGGGTGATGGTTGTGGTAGTGGCGTTAGGGGTGATGGTTGTGGTAGTGGTGATGGTTGTGGTAGTGGTGATGGTTGTGGTAGTGGTGATGGTTGTGGTAGTGGTGGTGATGGTTGTGGTAGTGGTGTTGTAGTGTGGGTAGTGGTAGTGTAGCGATGAGCACTGTACTACGAACCTGGCGACCCGGGTTCGATTCCCGCTCACGGCCAACACCAGTAATAGTGATTATCTGAACCGGCCCTGGGCCTCCCTAGGTAGACTCAGCCTCAAATGAGTACCTGGTGCGATGTGTAAACATCGCCGCTGGGGAGACAAAGGCGGTCGGAAGTGGTGTTGGCCACCCACCCCCTCGTGTGCCGTGTCGGCCTTCATAGGTGCTCGCTAACAGCACTTGCCCCAACAATCTGTAAAGATTACACGGGGGATCTTTGTCTTTGTAGTAGCGGTGGTGGTGGTGCTGTGTTGTCCGTGGGGTCACGTGCTACACCCCGACATCCCCTCGTCCCCCCTCTCCCCCATGTGACCACTACAGCTGCCTCCACATCAAACTTCCTCTGGGGATTCCGAGACCCCGGTGATTTGCATCTCGAGCCTGACGGTGGTGATGGGCCTCAGGACAGACACGTGGCCTGGCTGTCGACTCACACAGAGACCCAGATACTCACACAGACACGCATAGACCCACACAGAGACCCATAGACTCACGCAGAGACCCATAGACTCACACAGAGACCCATAAACTCACACGGAGACCCATAGACCCACACAGAGACCCATAGACTCACGCAGAGACCCATAGACTCACACAGAGACCCATAAACTCACACGGAGACCCATAGACTCACGCAGAGACCCAGAGACTCACACAGAGACCCATAAACTCACACGGAGACCCATAGACTCACACAGAGACCCATAGACTGACGCAGAGACCCATAGACTCACGCGGAGACCCATAAACTCACACAGAGACCCAGATACTCACACAGACACGCATAGACCTACACAGAGACCCATAGACTCACGCGGAGACCCATAAACTCACACAGAGACCCAGATACTCACACAGACACGCATAGACCTACACAGAGACCCATAGACTCACGCAGAGACCCATAGACTCACGCGGAGACCCATAAACTCACACAGAGACCCAGATACTCACACAGAGACCCAGATACCCACACAGAGACCCATAGACTGACGCAGAGACCCATAGACTCACACAGAGACCCAGATACTCACACAGACACGCATAGACCTACACAGAGACCCATAGACTCACACAGAGACCCATAAACTCACACGGAGACCCAGATACTCACACAGAGACCCAGATACTCACACAGAGACCCAGATACCCACACAGAGACCCATAGACTCACACAGAGACCCATAGACTCACACAGAGACCCATAAACTCACACAGAGACCCATAAACTCACACGGAGACCCAGATACTCACACAGAGACCCAGATACCCACACAGACACGCATAGACCTACACAGAGACCCATAGACTCACACAGAGACCCATAGACTCACGCAGAGACCCAGAGACTCACACAGAGACCCATAGACTCAAGCAGAGACCCATAGACTCACACAGAGACCCTAGCATCACACAGAGACCCATAGACTCACGCAGAGACCCATAAACTCACACGGAGACCCAGATACTCACACACAGACCCAGATACCCACACAGACACGCATAGACCTACACAGAGACCCATAGACTCAAGCAGAGACCCATAGACTCAAGCAGATGTGGTGCCAGGATTTCACTGAGTGAGTGTCCAGATGGGGAGCGGTGGCGCAGCGGTTAGCATGCTGCTCTACGAACCAAGCGACCCAAGTTCAATTCCCGCTCACAGCCACCAACACCAGTAACGATTATCTGAACCGATCCTGGGCCTCCAGTAGGTTGACTCAGCCTCAAATGAGAATCTGGTGCAATGTATAAACAGGAAACTACTGCGGGTGGCCACGTGGAATGTTTGAATGCTCGCTCACAGGATGAGAGGCTGCCACTCCGCTGTGAGGAGCTGGAGCGGTACCATCTGAACCTCTGTCAGTGCCACTTGGTGATAGGTGGTTGCTGCTGTTGTGTGTGTGTGTGCACGTAAACAGCACTGCCCCAACAGTCTGTGTTAAAGGCTACCCGGGTGCATCTGTGTCTCTATGTAGAGATGGGGAACTTCGATCTGGAGGAGGAGATGGATCTCAACGAACTCAACGACATTTTCCGCGCGCTCAAGAGGGACATGGAGGTGCGTGGACCTCGATCGCTCGCTCATGCACTCGATCGCTCGATCTCTCACTCGTTCACTCGATCGTTCGATCGCTCGCTCATGCACTCGATCGCTCGATCGCTCGATCATGCACTCGATCGCTCGCTCATGCACTCCATCGCTCGCTCATGCACTCGATCTCTCACTCGTTCACTCGTTCGCTCGCACGCAGGGGCGCGACTCTGGCGGGGGTGGGTGTGTTTGCCCCATAGGTATGCCTCGTCGGCCACAAGGGCGGTGTGGAGCCCCCATATGAAGCAGATATAATAGACAAGTAACAACCAATGTGAAGACAAAAATAAATTCCAACATTTTTGATTTAAAGCTTTCGTGACTGCAGCAGCCGCTACTGCCGCTGCTGCCGCCACCACTGCTTGTTCCTGAACAGCAGCACCGGGATGTTGTTGCCGGCTGACGTGCGCATGACAGCAAGACGCAGGACACGTTGATTGTGAGAGTTGTCACCTTAAACTTCGTGTGTTATGAATACCGTCGTCCACCGCGGTGAGAGCCATCTCCCTCTGAACTCCAACACACGGCGCAACGGAACTAAAATCTGAGTAGTTAAAGCCTGCGTACATCACTGTGCATGCGGAGTTAAACATCCCTTCCTTGTAGCCACTTCAGTCACAGTGAGTTGGGAGAAAGGAGGGCGGCCCACAGTCGCATCTTGCATAGACCCCCCTTCCGCTTCTCGCACAGACAAAGGTCCCCCAGGTAGGCCGTTGGGGCAAGGGCTGTGAGCGAGTAGCAGCAGCGTCTACGAAGGCCGGCACTGTGGCGCACACGAGGTGCGTGGTGCGGCCAGGACTGCTCCCGGCCTTCTTTGTATCCCCATTGGCGATTCTCACCACACCAATTCATAACTTGAGGCTGAGTCAACCTCGGTGTCGGTAGACGCGAGCGAAAATTTAACTTTAGTGGCGCGGCGCGCTAACTGCTGCGCCGCCGCTCCCCATAGACACACAACACAAAGACGAAGATTTCCTCCCCACTTTGTAGCCTTAATAGACCGTAGGGGCAAGTGCTGTTAGCAAGGCCGTAGCCATGGAGTCAACATTGCGGGGGACCAAATCTTCCAGGGTGTCTGGTGGTCCCAACCCAGAAAAATATCTAAATTTGAAAACGAATTTCCTGCCTAAAATATTAAAAAATTCACTAACACATGGGAAGGACTTTGAAATTTTTTTTATATAATAATGTATAATAGTGTATTGTATTACATTGCTCTGTTTTTACAGAGATTAGGGATTAATAAAGTACAACCATAACCACAATCATATAATTAAAACGAAGACAAGTCCAGATATTGTGGCCGAGGTTTAGCAAATTGTTGTTTTTATTTGCATAGCATAGCTATTGTTTTTCTAGTAATATATTGGGGGGGACATTTTGAGCATATTTGAATATTGGGGAGGATGTGTCCCCCCCAATACACATATTATAATTACGGCCTTGGCTGTTAGCAAGTAGCAGCAGTGCCTTTCAAGGCTGGAACGGCACATGACGGGGTGGGTGGCCAGCACCACTCCCGACCGCCTTTTGTATCCTGATACTCATTTCAGGCTGAGTCCACCTAGGGGAGGACCAGGGCCGTTTGTTCAGATAATTATCGCTATCATCGTGTTGACACGAAGGACAATGAGACACCAACATTCACGCACCTCGGGCTTGCGTGTCACGGGCCGTCCCGTGGTGTCGCGTGTCGTCCCCTCGCGCCCCCCTCACCACCCCCCACACCCCCCTCACCACCCCCCACACACCCCCCTCACCACCCCCCCACACCCCCCCCCCGCAGCTGGAGGAGGACGTGGAGCTGGACATGGAGGCGCTGGCTGCTGCTGCTGTCGACGTAGCAGAACCGTGGAGCGACATCTACAAGCAGATCTTCACTGGTGAGGGCACG